>JAIKVB010000808.1:0-19134 GCA_024679045.1 Phytophthora brassicae
TAGTGTTGTTTGGAAACTTTATGTGGAAAAACTTTTAAAATTTGAAATAGAGCAACCCGCTGTTCTTCTTGTTGACTATTTTGAATGTCATGTGTCTGAAGAAGGACAGCGGCTTGTTGCCGAAGTAGCAAACGCTACGGTGGTCCCATTACCCCCTAACAGCACTGCTGTTTGTCAACCGCTAGATGTGGGAGTAATGGGACCACTAAAGGCCAAGATCAGAAGCAGGGCAAATAGATGCACTGGGGGTAGCGCAAAAGAAAAGCACATTCGCGCTATTAAGTCTACCATCGTTGCCTGGGAATCCATACAAGAGAAAACGATAATTCGTAGCTTTAAGAAGGCTATTCCCAAACACCCGGAGGTAACAGTGTAATAAACGTTCCCTTTTATGTCGATCATAGGTTTGTTTGGGCATTTTTTGTGCTGGGAGTGCAAGAATATAACCAATAAAAATGCTGCCGGATTTTTAAGTCGGAATAGGTAATGCAAATAATTAGTATGGAGGATGGTATTAAGTGTAGCCGGATTTCAGCGTCGGCGTCTGTACTGTAGGTGCATGTAGTTATGTACGCCTGTCGTCTACCCATCATCATTAATCGTACATGATTGTGGTTCACGCTCCAACCTGTTATTAATACAATACTGTATTGGCGGCCCGGTGTCGGTACAATTGGTGTTCCCGGCACTTCTCCCAACTGGGCCAGCGATTGCCATTGTAGCGCTGCACTTCATGGCCTTCACCAATGAGTATGCTTGTGTGGCGATATCCAAGCATACTCATTGGTGAAATCTGGATAAACTAATAAAGGCTTCATAGTTAACATAGCATTCACTCGTTCAAAAGCGAACTGCTGATCTTCCGTCCACTGTCATTCGCAATACTTTTTCAACAACCGAGTCGTATGAGCCATTATAGAACGAAACGCCTCTATAAATTTTCTATAGTAACCTGCTAAGTGCACAAATCGTTTCACCTCTACAGGATCTTTAGGCGTATGGAAATTCGACACCGAGGATATCAAGCGTTCCACGCGTCGTACTCCTTCGTCACTCAACTCGTGTCCCAAATATTCCATCTTCTGGGTAGCGAGCACGCACTTTTTCAATTTCAGCGTTAGGTGTAGTTCCGTAATGCATGAGCTACAGTAACTATAGTAATGGACTGAAAAGCATTTGTCGCTGCGCATATTAATGGCATGAAAAAAATTCATGCCATTAATATGCGCAGCGACAAAACCAAGCTTCCCGGAAAGAAGGAGTTAGGCGTGTGGATTCCCGTAGAAGACGATGTGCAAATCCTGGAATTGAATGTGGAATTGGAGTCTGAAAAGATGGAAGATTGGCTAGAATTGTTGGGCGACACTAGTACGCCTTTAGATCATGAGGACGAGGTTCGAATCGGAGCACAAGATGAAAATACACGTCGGTTGATTCTGAAACTAGTGAGGGCTTTTGGAGGAGTCTCTGCTGACACTGGGGATGCCCCCCAATAACTGTGTTGGACGTCCAGCATCATATTGACACTGGAACGACGAACCCATTATGATGAAGCGACGACGGCACGCTCAGTCAGAAGACGAGTTAACCGAAGGAAACGTCACTAAAATGTTGGAGGCTGGCGTGGTAGAGGAAAGTAACGGAGCTTGGGGCTTTCCTGTGGTCCTGGTACGCAAGAGAGATGGCGAGGTAAGATTATGTATTGATTATAGAGCTCTGAACTAAGTCACCAAACGCGATGTGTATCCTCTACCGAGAATTGACGAACTTTGGATGCTCTACGCGGAGCACAACTCGTTTCGACGCTGGATTTGCGAGCAGGGTATTGCAGATTGGAGTGGCGGACGACGATCGTGATAAGACAGCATTTACTACGAAACAAGGGCTGTACCGATTCACCCGAATGCCGTTTGGATTAATGAACGCTCCCTCAACATTTCAAAGGATGATGAATGGTGTTTTACGTGGGTTGACTTGGACAAAACATGTTTGGTATATCTAGACGATATTGTGATTTAAACTCATGGTGGTATACAAAAACATATAGTGCAGTTAGCCACTGTACTACAGCGGTTGGCTTCGGCTGGCCTAACGGGGACGAATATTCCCTTTTCACCATCCGGTGCTGCGGTGGAAATTGTCACCTGCGTTACAGAATTGCGGGGCAGCTTTATTCTACGTCCCAATCTGACTGCTGTCACCTTTGCAGGTCCGCCGTCCTTGTTCTCCGTACGGAATGGGATCACTACCAGTCGTTCTTTGTCAAAGTAGCTAATTCGTTGCGATGGAAGTCCATATTGGCCTTCCGAGCTTTCAGAAAGTCTACGCCAATAAGAAACTTACTTGTACAGCCTTCCACTATACACGCCGTCACTTGTACCACTTGCCCATAGGTATTTTTCATTTCGAAAAACCAAACTTCTATCACATTGCATAGAAAGTCACCAATGCCCTCGACAAAGTCCACAGGTGCTGTTCCTCGCATCCGCTCTCCATGCGCCATCCAATCGGTGCCAGTCACCGAATAACGCGCGTAACTATCCCATTTGACGCTGTGCTTCTCACCATCCACCTTCATAACAGTCGTAGGTAGGCCGTCGCCAGCTTCTACTCCCGAACTCCTGGCCACGTTTACTGCTGCCGTTCCATGCCGCTGCACTAAGCTTACGTGGGCTCATTGGTCGTCTCGCTGTTGTTGTGTCTGTGTCGAAGCCCACCGTTGTAGCCGTCGTTCCGCCATTTCCAGCAACACGGTGTCAACTTCTTTCAGTCGTCGTTCACGACGTTCGTCATCCAACTCAGACACCAACATCTCCGCATCACCAGCGGAGTCTCGCCCATTCACCGATCGTCCATGAGCTCGATCTACTCGTCGCTGTTTCGCCTCTCGCTTCACTCGCTTCAATTGTCGACGGGTCAGTCTAGTCTGCGCCACATTTGACTCAGAGGGCACTAGTCGCCCTGTCAACTCCATCACCATCGCTTTAACGCGCCTTCCTCAGTTCTTGACACTTTTGGGGTCCTAAGCGGCTCGTCTTCCTCGGTTTGTGTTCTTCCGGGGTTTCCTGCCGTCTCGCGCCTTCCTCAGCATCAGAATCGCCCTGCCGTTCTCTATTCTCTTCACAACGGTAGCGTTGCGCGGACATAGCTGGTCTCATCGTGTCTACATATCGGCGTGCCCTCCACTCGTCTCGTACCGCCGTCTCCATCTTCGGTTCGTCCTCCGCATTCACCAGTTCTTCTTCTCCGTCGACACTATTAGATTGGTAGCTTCCATTTCTAACAGTTATCTCTTGGAACGGCTCCTTCTCTTCATCCTTCATCAGCGACACTGATCGAATTACTTCAATCGTATCTCCTGCTTCCTCTCGTACCATCTCTTCGTCGTCCTCTCCGTCGACACCCTCTTCCGAGCCTATTCCGTCCTCAACGTCATTCGGCTGCTCTAACTCTACAGCCTCCCTTGTCACAAGGCGCGGTTGGATGGGAACAGGTGGCTCAGTGCCGGTCACGCTATCTACCATCTCCATCTGGGGCTCTACAGGTCTCATCGAACGCAGTCCACCCCCGACTACGTCCGGTATGATGGGAACAGGTGGCTCAGTGCCGGTCACGCTATCTACCATCTCCATCTGGGGCTCTACAGGCCTCATCGAACGCAGTCCACCCCCGACTACGTCCGGTCTCCGTTTTCCTCGGCAGTTAACGTTTTCTTGCGTCGCTCCGATAGGTAGGTCTCGTTCCGGGATCGCGCAGCGGCATTTGGACACTCTCTGGCGAAATGGCCTAGCCCTCCATACGCATAGCACTTGGTCGCCCCACTCGAGCTCCTATCGGTTACGTACGTTTTGTCAGGTCTGGCGAAATGGCCTAGCCCTCCATACGCATAGCACTTGGTCGCCCCACTCGAGCTCCTATCCGTTACGTACGTTTTGTCAGGTACTTCCTCCGTTCAGTACAATTAGGGACATTTCAGAATGATGGTCAAATTGAAGAGAAAACCGTGCATAAAGATGATAGTGGATTGGGAATCTATTTATGGGGGTATTACGCTTTAAAAGTTTAGCACCGTCAAGGACGCCTCATCGTACAAATGCGAGTCCAGCACGAGATATTCTGGTAGCCTTCCCTGACGACGCAGTTTTTTCTTTCCTAGGTGGGGAAGCTTGTACTCGTTTCCACCTTGACCTTTTATGACAGACTCCATAACTTGTTGCAGAGTAAGGAAGACGTTATCTAGCGTGTCAATTTGCAGATCTCTAAAGTACGTACTACCGCTTTCCGTCTTCACTTCTTCTTTGATGGTGGCGATACTTCTGACTCTTCTTCGCTGGAATCGGCGTGTACACTCACCGACAGTAGTTTTCCTTTTCTTTTCATATTGCCCAGCTGCCTTTTTGTCCCTCGACCGCTTGTCATAATGCTGGGATCCACGCTTCTTCTCGTTCTTGTTCCATCTCCAATACTTTCCGTTCCACGTGCGACCTCCTGGTGCCACCCAAACATTGTTGTTTTTGTCGAAAATGCCTTGAGGATTGGTGAAGTAGGCGTATCCTTCGTGTATCCCGTCACCGTCTTCCACCGACGAACTATCTAAGTCAACCAACATGCTACCAATTCCAGGTACTACATGCATTGGCCCAGTCGTACCGTCCATCTTCCCCAGTCGTACCGTCCATTTTCACCGAACTCTGCGTCGTTGTCGTTGCCCACGCTTGCCCAATGTTCCTCATGCCACGTTCCACATTGTAGCTTGAGTCATCGATTCTGGACGCCTTGTCAACAGCCTCACCCGATGTCAGTGGAGTGGGAGCCAACTTAACCAACTGCCGCGTAGTTTTCTCCAACCCTCGATAAAACTGGCCAAGCAGCGTATCCTCTCGCATCCAATTCATGCCGGCAGCATCTCGCAACCCAGATGCAAAATCCGCAAACGTTTCGCCCGACTGCATCGTCCTCTGCATAACACACCATTCAGCCTGTGCCAAATCTTGTCGTTCACCATATCGCCTCATACGTCCTCTGCATAACACACCATTCAGCCTGTGCCAAATCTTGTCGTTCACCATATCGCCTCATGAAAGACTCTTCAACTTGGGCCACGTCCGTTCCGAAGGTGTAAACACTTTGTTGATCTGCACACACGACTTTGCGGCGTCGTCCTGCAGTCCGTTCCGAAGGTGTAAACACTTTGTTGATCTGCACACACGACTTTGCGGCGTCGTCCTGCAACCTATTGCTCACTACGTAGTAGAGTTCGGTATCACTCCAGTCTCTTCGCCCTGAAATTCTTGCTCCCTCTACTGCTAGGTAATGCTTTGCAATCCAAGTCTCAACACGTACGCCACCAGGACTAGGTTTAAATGGTTGCAGGTCCAGTTCTTTAGAGTTTTTCCTATGCCGACGCCGTTCCTGGGACCTTCCTATCGCGTCGCCGCGACCGTCGTCCATGTCATCACCGTCGCCTCAGATCGCCTGTCACCATCGCTGGAATCGCTACTGCTACTGCTCGAACCGCTAGAATCGCCTCCCTTGATCGGTAGCACCCAACATTCGTCGACTGACTCCTGACTGTCGCCCTGTCGTGCTTACTGCCGTCGGGGCTGGTTTCGTCGAAGGTATCGTGGCCACTCTCGGTTCCTCGCTCGTTCCTGCCCCCGTCCACGCCGTCGTCGTTGTTGTTGCTGGAGGTGGTACCGTTCCTGATGCATGACACTGCCCCCGTCCACGCCGTCGTCGTTGTTGTTGCTGGAGGTGGTACCGTTCCTGATGCATGACTCGCCCTCGACAAAGTCTCCGCTGTCCGGGCCCTCTTCATACTGTCCAAGGGGTGCCGAAATGCCCCATCATCGTCATCAGCTGTTGCATCATCCCCGCCGTGGAAGCTTCCTGTGCCGAGCAGTCCCTCGACGTAGCTCCATCCGTCGTTGCCGCCGTCGCCGTCGTAGTGGTAGGACCTTCCGTACCCGTTGTAGCCGTCAAATTGTTAATGTCACATATTTGAGTAACATCTGGCGTAGCCGTCTGATTTGTCAATCCGTCCGTTACTGTACCCATAACCGTTGTCGTCACCGTTGTATGGTGTAGTGCTTGCAACAAATGGGTCGGATTACGGTACTTCGTGTAACAGGAGCCGACAACTGTACTCCTGGAAGTCGAAGTCAGCTGACTAGAACTCAGCGGGTTCGGATCAAGTAAGAAGAACTCAGCGATTCAGAAATCGGCCATCGAACTCAGCGGGATAGATTCCGCTCGGACTCAGCGGATCGAAGTCAGCTGGAAGGAACTCGGCGGTTACACACAAGTCGATTATACGGAGCGATGCAATGGGTAAAGGAAGTCAGCGGAAGCAGTAGGAGTTTTAGATATAGGAAGTTGAAGGGGCGGTTGAGATCCGAAACCACTCCATTTTATTAGATATTAGTATAGGATATAGGAAACATTAGATAGAGTCTTTGTGGCTCTCGGATAAAAACAAAGAGAGCAGAATATTCTAAGTCCAAGAATAACGTACACTGTTCCGGTAAGTCCCTGCGTGGGCTGGATTATGTCTGCCGTTGATACTCGAGAGGCATAGCTTGTAGAGTATTAACTGGTAGCGCCAAGAAGATAAGTCGGCCCGGCAAAGGATTTTTCGCTTTGTGCGCTTGCGCTTTGTGCGACTCAACAAACCCCGTCCAACTCGGCGGGTCAGTACACCAGACAGCCCGGGTACTGCTACTTCTAGCCGGGAAGCCTTTGCTCTCGGTGACCTGTAAAAGCGCTAACGCGCGTGGTCCATCCTTCGGTGGAGGGCACAGGGTTAATTTATAGCAGACAAGAGGCAGCAAGGTCAGCTGACCTCCGAAGATTTGACTGGCTTGGTTGCCTGGTCTCAGCGCAAGCGAGAACACCACTGTCCTAGAAGGGCTGAACCGCTAGGGCGACTCAGCGCAGGCTACGATCGCTGACTTATCGCGGCGATTGTTGTGTGTGCTAACTAGGAATCCTCAACTGACGAATTTCTGTGCATTGCTATACCACAACTGGTGCCGCGACCCGGGAACAGGGTGTAATTGTTTCGCAGGTGCCCAGTAACCAAGTTTGAGTAATTAAGTGAGCAAGATGGTCAAGGGAACGCCATCGTCGCGAGGAGGAAATCCAGCTACCGCTGCTGGATTCGTCGCCGAAGAACCGAACTCAGCTAGTCAATTGATCACTGACTTAGCTGTGCGAGAGGACGTCGGCACCCCATTCGATGTCGACGACTACCAAGACCTGGATGATGATGAGAAGAGAGGATATGAAGATGAAGAGCAAGAGGTTGAAGAAACCCTCACGAAGTCAACCGCTGAGTTACTCGGCGATGTTGACCAATTGGCGCTGCAAGTTGGACGCATGGGTAATCTGCGTCCGGTCGAGCGCAACTTAGCCGCTGAGCTAAATGAAACGGACGATGATGAAGAACAAAGTGTTGCTCAAGGGACCCGTCCGCCATTAGTGGCTCGAGCGACACGGTATGCCGACGCTCCTAGCGCCAACAAGACGCTTAAGAAGTACGGCGCTGATATGCTGATAAACCCTTGGTTTGCTCTCTTCCAGCCGACTCCACTCCGCCAAGCGAAGTGGGCCGCGTTAGGAGTGTTTATCGCCAGCCCAATCATGCGGTTTAACATCAAGTTCCTGGTGGAAGATACGGTGAAGTTGCTACAAGCGATGGGATTCTTATGTAAGAATCAGCCGACTCCTGAAGAGCTAGTCGGCTAGGAGAATCAGTTGGAACGAATCTATTTGGAATTGACTGTGATGAAAGGTCGACTGAAACGAGAATTCGCTTGCAATTCCTGACTCAGGAGGAAGCATGTGCGACGAAGAAGAAATCGCCAACTGATCCGTTTAATGGTAGTGGCGCCATAGCAGCCATCGAAAATCCGGGCGGCTTGGCTCCCTGGAAAATCGATCCGAGCCTAGTACCTTTACCGAAAACACCGGAAAAGAAGAGCGGCTCCTACCCCAAGGCTGACGTTGATACTCCGTACTACAAAGACACTCCCATGGAAACCGAAAAAACGACAGCCACAAACGCTTTCCGGTACAAGACCAATCTCGACGAGTCGGATGACGAAGCTGATCCGCGGAATCCTCCACCATGGAGCAATGAAAAGACGGTCAAGGATCAGATTCGCCATATCAGCTACGACGAGGCAGAGACTAAACGGGGTAAGTACTTGGACGCCAGGACCCCCGTTCCGCTCGACAAGATAGCCGAGTTCGATGGACGGCGATACCGCTCCAATGGCTCGAACTGTTCAGCTATGAGATGAAAGGGACTCAAACTCCTCAAATGCGTGGTGCGAACCTTTCTCGCTGAGTTTGGGCCGAGCCGCGAAGAGTTGGTACCGACAACTCCCAAAGAAGACGCAGATCCGTTGGACTCTACTCAGCGATGGTTTCTTGGACTATTACTGTTCGCAGTTCGACCAGTCAGCACGGACTCGATATTACTCAGCGAATCGGCAGGCTAACGAGCCAATTAACGAATTCCTCACGCGCTTGAACGGGTATGCTCGAACAGCTAAGATCCCATATGAGAAGGGATGAGCTGATGTGGCTGACCACGTGGAACAATTCCAGTTGAACTGTGAAGATGATGACGTGATGGATTTACTGTACCCACTCCAACTAGATGGCATTTACCGGGTGGAGAAAATCATTAACCGGAATGTGCTGGGAGAGAAGAGGAAGAAACAGCGTGACAGGTTAGTCCCAAATCTGAACAACGACGCGCATCGAAGCAGTGATCGACGTAGAGTTGATTCGCCACGACGCGAAGTCCGCCGAGATGATCGATCTGACAATCGTCGAAACGATCGTCGTGAACACCGCCATGATGATCGACTTGAGTCTCGCCGAGATGACCGACGTGAAATTCGCCGAGATGACCGTCGCCCTCAACAATACGAAGGTCAACGCCGAGTTGCAGCCATCGAAGGAACGGTCGATGATATTTATAAGGATGTAGACCAGAATCTCTCAACTCATCGATCTGCTGAGTCTTACGAATCGTCCAAAGAAAATAGGATTATAGTCGAGATGAAGAGTATGACTTCGACAAAAGTGATGACTACGCGGATGCCGGACACGTAAGTGACCGCTAACGAGGAGCTAACGATCGTCCAGGGCAAACAGAATGTCGTCAGACCGCGTCCTCCCGACCATTCACTCCGATAAGAGTAATCGTCGCGACCGTCGCTATAATTCCCGCGGGAGACCACGCTATGGTCCATGTGCTGCTTGTGGAGCCGACGGACATTCGGCTCATTATTGCCGCCGACGTTGCAAGTTCTGCAAGCAGGTGCACGACGTAGGACGATGCGAACTATTCCTGCTATTCGAGAAACTCATGAAATTCGTCCGCACCACTGTCGACAAGTCGGCTGTACCGACTGACCACCAAGACATCTATGAGCCGACGGATTTAAACTCGGCGGCCCGCCAACTTTACCTGGGTTGGGAATAACCGGGCCGCCACAGTTAGTTGAGCACTCAGCGACGGCGAACTTCGTGTTTGCTTTTGTTGGATCCTCACAACAGTCCGATGATTGGAATGAGTGGAATGACAGCATTGAAAGTGAAAACGACGGATTAAATGAACTCGGCGAGTCCAAGAAGGACAACCGGGTAGCCATGAGTGTGGAAGCCGAGCCCAGTATGAGATATGAGTCGGTGGACCGCTCCAAGACAGTGAGATTGAACCCGGGAGAACGTCTGGGGTGGTGGTCAACGAAGAAATTTGACCGCAGTATGCGTATGCGCGCGGTGGTAATCGGCGTGATCAATGACGAAACAGCGAAAATCTTGTTGGATACTGGAGCTAACGTATCAGCTATCAGCGAACCATTCGCCAAGAGATTAAGATTGAAGACAAGGATCTACAAATTGACGGTCAAGGGATCGGCAAGGATAAAGTAGCTACACGGTTGAGAGCCATCATTAAGATCACTCTGGGATGACAAGTGGTGTACGCGTTTGAGGTTTGGATATTACCACACTATGCTGGAGTCGATCTGATTCTGGGAACTGATTTCATGATACCAGCCGGAATTCGACTAGATCTGTACAACTCGGCTGCAAAGTTTCCTGATGAGATCAATAATCCAACTCGTCAAGTCGAGAAACGCTGAGAATGACAAGCCTTCTTACGGGACAGAGTCAGTGGAGGCCAGCCGGAATTCGACTAGATCTGTACAACTCGGCTGCAAAGTTTCCTGATGAGATCAATAATCCCACTCGTCAAGTCGAGAAACGCTGAGAATGACAAGCCTTCTTACGGGACAGAGTCAGTGGAGGCCCTGCCGAACAGCTGAGTATTGAAGGACGGAGAATCGCCGAGTTCCGGCTACTGCGAGTTCAGCCTGTTATGACATCCCACGAAATGTGGATAAGAAGGTCTAAGGATTGGATACCTACCATTGTCCATAACCAGACAGGGCGGCCAGTACGGGTGTACTTGACCAATATTACCTCCAAGCTTATCTGGTGTCCGGCCCATTTTCCAGTGATACAATGAATACCACACGAAGAACTTCCGGTGGACGATGGTTACGTTAGGATAGATTCTCCTAAGTATCGAGATTGGCAGGTTTTGGCTTATGGAGCTGCAATCGATAAGACTCTGCTGCCCAAGGAAGAAAGGTTATACAAGGAATGGTTAACCAGACAACCTCCAGCAGTGGGAAGACGCCCGTATCCCATTCCAACAGGGGTGACTAAGAGAATCGATGAGAGAATTGTTGTTTCCGCTTCCAAACTCGCTGATGAGTTGAAGTCGAACTCGGCGGAGCTATCCAATTCAGTACTCAATGAGGGTGACGACGTCAACTCGGCGAAGTCTGCCGAATCTAGAGGCCCGTTAGCTGAGTTGGAAGTGGTGAAACCGAGTCCTCCTGTAGCTGAGCTGGCGGGAAGTTCAATTGATAACCCTATACTTCCGGAACTACTGGACCTACCTCAGGAAACCACTAGCACAGCGGAGAATGACCCGATAATTGACCTAGAAGTACGGTATCTGGCGGTTCTGACTGCAGGAGATGAAGATGAGAACGAGTCAGCCGAGTTCGAATCCCGAGCAAACGAGATTGATTTGGAAGACTATACGCACGAATTGGCATTTTTACCCGATATCACCTGTTTCGTACTAACCAGTTTGGATTACACTGGGTCCAATGTGCTTACTCGGCGCATACTCCTGCAGAACGGGAGAAAATCATCTTGACCTTGAAAAAGCACGAAAGAATCATGATCTCTAGTGGAAACGCACTCCCTCCTCCAGTTTATGGAGTGGTGTGCTATATTGATGTAGAAGGACACGAGCCAATTAAACAACGAGCTCGGCGCACTCCATTGAAACACTATAGAAACTGTATGAATTGCTGAAAGGGTTACTGAAAGCTGGATTGATATATTTTTCGAATAGCCCATGGGCTGCACCTATTGTCATTGTTCTCAAAAGGAATGGTGTGGATATTCGACTATGTATCGATTACAAACTTGTTAACGCAATTACGTAAGTTCAGGAGTACGCCATGCCGCTAGTTGATGATCTACTGACGGAACTGAAGCGTTACTTGTGGTTTTGCTCACTCGATGCCGCAAGTGGATTTTGGGCGGTAATGATGACTCAGTGAGCCAGAAGCATCTCAGCTTTTGTGTACGCTCTCGGACATTTCGAATGGCTTCGAATGCCATTTGGATTAAAAAATGTTCCGATGATTTACCAGAGCCTTATTGACATCGCCCTCTGGGGTTACGTCCAACCTCGGGGTGGCTGGGCAAATTACGCTGAGAGAGTTCGTGAAGCAGAAGAATCTGCAATAGCCAAACGACTCCACTCAGAGAACTCCAGTAATGGGCTTGGTGATCAATCGCTGAGTACCCCGACAAAGTTTGACGCAGGTCACTTGGCTATAGCCGAGTCCGACGCGATACGAGAACTGATTAATGGTCCTGATGGAGATATGTTTACGAACGGAGAACCAAACACGTCGAAATTGATTCCGATATTCGAGCGACAATCGTTCATCGACGATATATGTTTCGGAGGGACTTCGTTTGGTGAATGTCTGGAAACACTGGGTAAACTATTGGCTCGGTTTGCGGAATGCAGAATCAGCATAAGTTTCACCAAGAGTATATTTGTTCAACCACAAGTCGACTTTCTATCGCACAAAGTGTCTTCAGGCGGAATCGCTGCAAACCCAAAGAAGTTAGCTGAAATCGCTGAGATGCCGTTTCCCACTTCAAAAAAGGGAATGCAAGCGTTTCTAGGTGCTTTGAATTACTACATCCGGTTCATTCAGAACATTTCGATTTATGGAGCTATTTTGTACCAACTCAAAGTCGAAGACTTCGAACACGGGGGTGACCTCACAGCAGCACAAGCAGCATTTGCTGAGTTGAAACTCAAAGTCGCAGCCGCTCCGATACTACGACACTTCGACTCGGCGGAGGATGTGCATATCATGATTTTCGCTAACGATTGGGTCTTGAGCAGCACCTTGATGCAGATGCATGACAAACTATTGCATTCGGTTCGATTCTGTGGGCGAGTACTCAAAGAGAACGAGGTCAACTATCACTCAGCTGATAAAGAATTGTTAGCCTTGTTGCATATTCTGAAGGTATGCTACACTTTGCTGGCGGGGAAAACACTCCATGTGTACACTCGGTTCTCGACGCTGGGGTGGGTATTCAATTCCAAGTCCCTATATGGCCGCGCTGTCAGCTTTGCAGTACTGTTGTCATCATTTCATCTGAAAATCAAGCGAGTTAAAGAGCGCGACATGGATTTTTTACAACTACTCCAAGCGTCTATCACTCCGCATATCGGCCTTGATGAATCTCTTCAGCACATCTGTCCGCCATCGAAGAACTCAGCGACCGTTCGACTAAATCCGGAGCTTTTATATGCTCATGTGCCGGGGTCATACAACGGATACGTATTGTCTTTTGATGGATCGGCCAAAATGTAGAAGCATGGAGGGTATGGAAGTTGTTCGTGGATTCTGTGGCGTTTACCATCATGGGACATTGTAATCGCTGCGAGATCTCACCTGGTGGCTACCACCGTTAACATCGCTGAGTACTCTGGAATGAACAATGGACTTCAAGCAGCAATTGATCATGGAGTCAGCTACTTGATTATCGTTGGTGATTACAGGCTTGCAATCCAGCAATCTATGGGGGTGATCGCATGCAGGAAGATTCCCTGCAGATTGAACTTGCACGCCAGAAAGAACTAGCAACGAAACTTACCACAGTTCGATATCTGCATGTTGTACGGTACTATAACGCCGCAGCAGATTCTCTTGCTACGGAAGCCTTGAAGAGCAGAGCAGGAAGAGTAATTCTCAACAACGAGAGGAAAACTGAACTCAGCAAACTCTACAAGATTCTAGAAGTCTTATACGTTGAACCAGACGCGATGGAAACTAACGCGACGGAACTCAACTCAGCTACGACCGACTCAGCCAACCTAGCCGAGTCATCCCCAACAGAGCTGAACTCGGCGAAAGTCAACTCAGCTAACAACGTTTCCAAAGAGGATAAGGGAGACAACGCCGAGATCATAGCCATCACTCGTAACCAAAGCCGGAAATACCGCAGAGTACATTTCGAGGAGATGCCTGAGCCTCAAACCGCTCGACCGGGACCAGATCTGAATAGTTTCGGGAAAAAACCAGATCCTTGACATCACCACGTTATGCTCAGAACCAGAGCCAAGTGGAAGTGGATGATAGCCGAGTACCAGACGCAGCGGACATAGATCTGTCACGGTTCAGGCAGAGCGACGACGACGAATTTCCAAATCTCAGAATGAAGAGAGGAAGTGGGCTGACCTAAAGTTGTTACTTCGTGACGAACTGGAAAAGCTCAATCATCATCGAGCCCACAGTGCAAGTAAGGACGCCGACAGTTTCGTTCTGAGCGAAGACGGGTTGCTTTATTATCAAGGGCAACGCAGGAGACGCACAAGTACTGCAGATGGAGAATATATCGTGCTGAGACTAGTGGTACCGACGACGATGATCGATGAAGTCCTCCATAGTTGTCACACGCAATTGAGGGAGGACACCAAGGGATCGTGCGAACATTCCACCGAGTAAAAGCCGAGTTCTATTGGACTGGGCTGTACCCGGACGTGGTAAAACATGTACAAGCCTGTGAAGACTGCAGTACCAGCAAGAGCAAACCACAACTGAAAGGATACTCACCTGGGAATGTTGTCTCGGATTACCCGTTCCAGTTTGTGCCAATGGACTTCGTCATCCCTCTTCCTAAGACTCAGCGGGGAAATACTGCCTTGTTACTGTTTCAGGATCATTTCTCTGGATTCGTAGTGGCGAAAGTCATGAGTGATACTGGGACACTGGAAGTAGCGAAAGTATTCGAAGAATGTATCTTTCGAAGGCTCGGGGTCCCATCGTTGATCCGCCATGACCGAGACCCAAGGTTTATGAGTGAAGTCTTCCAAGCGTTCGCTGAGTTGATGCAGTCCAAATCTAGAGCCACGCTGAGTTACAGACCTCAAGCTAATGATCAACAAGAACGCTCAGTGAAGACGATGATTCAGACCGCACGAATTTATTGAAGACCCGCTCCAAGCCGACTGGGATAATATCGCTGGAAAGATGGTCCAGGCGATTAATAACTCGAGAGACAGAACCCGGCTAGAAACTCCGTTCTACCTGGTCCACGGGTGGGACGCCCAATCAACACTCAAATCAATGACGTCGACCATCAGGAAGGACCCAGTAAACTCGGCGGATGCCATGCAGTTGAGGCGAGAAGCGAACCGTCAGCGAGAGGATAGCACTCCAACTAGCTAAAGAGTACCAAATCACCGAAAAAGCGAAGCGAGCTGAAGAACATTACGCTCGACTAATTCAAAAGGAGAGACAAGCGATCCCAAACGCAAACAACTCAGCTGATGAGAACGAGCCAGCCGAGTTAAATGACTGTCGACGATCGTTGTTCAAGGAAGGTGAACGAGTTTGGTTATTCATGGAACGAGTCAAACCAGGATTAAAGAAGAAACTCGCTCATATATGGCATGGACTGTTCAGAGTGAAGAAGAAAATTGAGATTTTGCTTACGAATTGGAGCTACCAGATAAAAGTGGTTATCGATTCTACCCGGTGGTTCATGTATCTCGGCTGAAGAAAATGACGGATCTCGGTGAACGACCACCAGTGGTGTTAGTGGATGAACTCACGGAAAGCGACAGGTTTGATTTCGATCAAGAGCTTCTCCCCGAGTTGGCAACCGGAAATCACCGATAAGGATCGGTATGAAGTGGAATCAATTCTGGATGACGAAATGCCACTATCGACGAGTTCAAATAGAGCACAGCGGAGATTTAAAGTCAAATGGGTAGGATTCGCTGAACCCACTTGGGAACCACTAGCGAATCTGTCGTGTGGAGGATTACTATTTGACTACCTTCGACAAAAGAAACGTGAAAACCGTCTACAAATGGTGCAGGTTGCAGACGAGAATTAAAGCTACTGCATGTGAAGAAATGGATTGATAAAAGAACTCAGCTGAGTTCCTGATTAAACTGCTCTACGAAAGAAACTTACTCAGCTAAGTCAACACGGACAAGGAACTTAGATCTGAGTGACAGATCCGTACGAGTCGAACTCGAAAATCGGGAAATCCTCGCGATTGGCTGGAATGAGACAAGTCCGGAGGCGGTGCTTCAGTCGGATCGACATCTTCTTGAACTAAGTCGTCAATGTGCTCGCGGTCGAACTCGGCTGGAGCAAACATTGGGAACTCGGGATGCAGAATCCTAAAGCACTGGTTGTACGGGTGAGACGCAGGTTTGCGCAACCACCAAGCACGCCAAGGTTCCTCGCTATCGATCGCAGCTACAGTGGTAGACCAGTCGGCGTTCTCAGGAAACCACGGAAAGATTGACCGGAGACGCATACGGGAAAGACGGATCGAAATACAACTCAACGTCCAGAGTCGGAGCCGGGCCAGCTGAGTCGGAGGCGGTAACAGAGTTGTATGTTATTTCACACATCTCGTTGGGTAGTCCGCGCAGGCCTTTTTCGTTCATGACTGTACTTCAACCACAGTTGAAGAATCCTACTCAGCTCAGTAGGTGTACGTCCCGGGTTCAGCGAAGGGTGTAATCCCAGAACAACATTAGATTCGACGACCCAGTGTAAACGCTCCCAGAGAGCCACAAAAATCTTCATGAACTCGGGACGATCCCCACGACAACGTAACCAACACTCAGCGATAATTTCAACCGGAGACGCCGACTTGGTCGAAACCGGATGATCCTGAACTCGGCGCAGTACAGTAGGTGATAGGAAGAAAGGATCCTCCGGGAGTTTGGAACGGAGCCGCTGACAGGGATGCTGAGCGGAGAATACATCCGCAAAGCTTTCACACCCGCTTCCAAAGACGGCGTAGGGCGAACACAAGCTCTCCCGTCGATCATCTCCATCTGGATATCCACGATACAAGAGTGAAACAATTTCTTCCAACATCTCAGCAAACCAGCGTGAAAGAATGGAGGATCACGCCAAACCTTCATGGTTTTGGGCAAGCAAGAAGCCCGTGAGACCTGCGCCGCCCTCTTGCGCAAGTCAGCTATCGGAAGGGCTAATCCGGTAGCCCAGTCGAGTTGGTTGGGGGTGGAGCCGAGTCGACCCGGGTACCTTTCTTCGCTGACTTCACGGGTTTTGTCGAATTATCAGCCGAAGATATCTTCCGCTTCTTCGCGGAACTGCTCTTAACCTTCTTGCCAGGAGCCTCGCCAGAAGTCTTGGTAGAAACCATGGCTACAACCTTCGCTGACTTGGCCGAGCTCGGCGATTTTCCTGGAGTCTGAACCGCTGAATTCGGCGAAGAAATTGGCTTCTTGGAACTGGCCTTGGACTTCTTGGGCGACGACTTCGGAGAAGATTGACGAGGCCGCTTGCCTGTAGCTCCGGTGGCCGAAGGAACCGGAATCGACGAAGCTGAGAGATCCAAGACTGATACAGCCGGCTGCTCGGTGGAGTCAGACGAAACCTCTTCGTCATCCGAGCCGAATACCGCCCACATAGCACTAACAGTCCGACGAGGAGTTATGGGCACGTCATCTGACGAGTCCGATGAAGAAAAATACCCAGTGACGGAGTGACTCGGCGAATCCACCTTAATTGGAGACAGCCGAGTAGACGAAGAAGCAGAAGTGGACTTCCCCAGCGCATCAGCATCAGTGGAAGACAAACTCCTTAACACAATGCGATTGATGGCCCTCGCATCCAGAGATGCAGCCCGAGAGGATCGACGAAGTGGAGATGGCTGCGATGCCGACTTCAACTTCGTACGAGATGCAGACTTCGACTTCGACTGAGCTGGAGACTTGGAGCTCGCGGTAGACGAAGGTCGGAGACTCGGCGAGTGGGCTGAGATTGGCTGGAGAGTCGGCTCTTGCGAAGTCACTTTACTCGACGAAATCGAAATGGCAACCGCGGAACTCGACTGGATAGCCGTAGTTGTGAGTCCAGAACTGAGCGGAATAGTTCTTGCGGGATCTAACGAGGCTAATACGGTAGCAGCTGGAGTGGATGAACTGATAGGAGGAACCTCAGAGATCTGAGTTACCTCCGGAATCTGAAGAGTAGGGCTGGTGACCGGAACTGGACGGTCTCGGCGAAATCGAGAACCAGGAACACTCGCAAATGGGTCGAGAAGTCGGCTGAGAGTGGAACTGGTTATCAGCGGCGCAACCAGGAACACTCGCAAATGGGTCGAGAAGTCGGCTGAGAGTGGAACTGGTTATCAGCGGCGCCGAGCTCACTGTTGCAGGAGAAGACGTGCTAAGTGATTGAGCGGGTCGAGATGAAATCACCCCAGCTGAACTAGTCGACACCTCAGAACTGGGAAGCGCAGACGACTTATCGAGATGAAATCACCCCAGCTGAACTAGTCGACACCTCAGAACTGGGAAGCGCAGACGACTTGACGCTCAGTGTAATTTGCTGGACTTCCCCGTCGCGGACCCTGGCAAGTTCTGGCCTACGAGCTTCCAATAGCCGACATAACACTGCATTCAAACGAAGATCACGTGGCGATAACCCAGGAGCATCTCTCCCCGAGGCAGCAGCAAGTGCTAGCGCCGAGTCGGTTAAGGGAAGAGGACCTACAGCGTGGCGCAACTGATTCTTCAGAGTCTGGATTTGAAGTCGCTGAGACTGGATTAGCGAGCCTCAGAGCTCGAGTCTCCCCCCCACCCCCGCCAGATATTATCTGAGCGGCCTCTTGAATTTGCTGGAAATAAGTGGAGGCTACTCCTTGAAGACCGGCGTAAGCTGCAGCTCGTTCAACCAATGTATCAGTAAGCCTGTCCACTTCTTGGTTCCGAACATCCAGCTGGCGGCGGAGATCATCAATGAACAATTGAGAGGAATCCACTTCTTGGTTCCGAACATCCAGCTGGCGGCGGAGATCATCAATGAACAATTGAGAGGAATCCACTCGGCGGTTCGCATTCTGAGTCTCCACACGTAGCTGGTACTCAAGTTGGACGACCGTCTTCCGATACGAAGCTAGAATGGAAGCGTTGGTGTGAGCATTCTTGTGCCAAAGGTCACGTTCGTGGATCACGGTTACCAGAGTGTGCTGCAACCGCGCTGACTCAGCAAGCGCAGCATCCATCCGCCGAGATATCACTTCATTTTCTCGATCCAGCTCAGCAGAGTTCACCCTAGCAAGAGCTATGTCTTGGGAATAACTCAGCGGAGATGACAACGAATCTTTTAAAACCTTGAACATCTCGGCAGAAGACTTAGCGGCCACAGATCTTGATGTGGAACAGACTCGGATAAAGGCGGAAGCTGAGACAAAGAGTGCGCGATCAGCCGAGTCCGTTTCAGGTCTTCGGTGGCGCGGAGTTCCTCTTGAGACCACAGATGACTTAATAACTCAGTCATAGAGTTCGACGAGGCAGCCAGAGACCCAGCAGGTGTACTCGGCGCGAGAGAGGTTGGGGTTGAACTGGGGAATCCAGGCAAGAAGCTCACTTGATTCATGTAACGGGGTCCAATCCCGTTAGTTGGATTGTGGCCAAACTTGGTGTGTGTGTACACA
>JAIKVB010000809.1:0-19122 GCA_024679045.1 Phytophthora brassicae
CAGAAGTAACCTTTAGGGTCTAGGATACGTATCTTGTCTTGCTTGGTAGAAGTACGCTATAAAATGTGATTTTTCAATTCAAGTACATTTAATTGATCTTTACAAAATGACAAACCATTATCAATTTGAAAGCAAAAAAGCTCAATTAGTCTTGCCAGACGTTTTGTAAAGACCAAGTATTTGAGTTGGAAAAATCCGAAGCTTCACACATAGCCAGCAATGGTACTCAGTTTGGCCACGTATCATTCATTGTAGCTATTGTACGAAGCTGTGAGGTTTATCGGATACTGCTAGTAGCTGTACAATCGCCGTACTGTGGTTCGCATCTCCGCATGACACTACTTCTCCTTGAATACCACGTTTGTTAGCTTTTGATAGTGAAAAGTAATGTTCATCAGCCTCCTCACCACGAGGAGATTTTTGCATCGCGGACCACTTTATCAACCCGAGAGTCTCGCTCCACGCTAATATTGAGATAAGAGCTTCAGAGATATTACTCCCGTCGATGAGTTTCAAACAGAAAATGGAATTCACAGATTTCCAGTCAGTTGCCGTAGTAGCTTGCAGACAGTCTGGTTCTGCGCTCAAAAACTCCTGCATGCCAGATAAGCTAGGTTTTACAGTAAAGCCAACACTTGCGGATGCATAGGGCCGTGTTTTGTGAGACCAACTCCGAGCAATATGTAGCTTTCTGAGCACGCGCTGGCTTCGAGCTGACAGAAGTATATGGCGATTATTTCGCCGCTGCAACACACCGCTGAGGTCAACAAGCTTTTCTGCAGAAAAATGGCTTCGGTGAAAAGGACTGGATGCGACGGCTTCCACATAGATCTCATTGACATATAATGAGAGATCGTAGAGCTGACTCTGCACATTCATGATAATTAGTATGGACATGAAACAACAAAGTCCTGGCACTTGAATCCTACCGTTAGCAGATGACCCGAGCTTGCTGCTTCTTGGTAGCATTGGTCAACTTGATCTAACGCCGTTTTCAATTCCTCACAGGACCGCAAGGACGGTATCACAAGGAGAGAATCAGTAATGATATTCTGCGTATTGTGAATCACTTTCACCCAAAAAGCAATTTTCGGTCTGTAGTCAGCAATCTCCTCCATGAGTTCGTTTGTTGGCCAGCACAACCCACGGACTTTTGCTGTTTGAGGGTGCCAATTGAAAATCACCACATCACGCAATGTCATCAAGCCGACCATAATAAAAAAACATAAATCCAAGAAGGTCAATGACGAGGTCACGGATGTTGAGACCGTGAGTGCACTGCGAACCCCATTTGCACACAGCAATACTAACCCACATACCAGAAACTCGTCAGTACTTGAACAGCCCAAAATTCTTGAAACAAAGCAAGCTCTTACCAAACACGCCGTTGGCGACAAGCACCCAGTCAACTAGAATTGCCAAATACGATGTAGATATACACCGATACGGGTATCTCCACGTCCTGTACATTGCCATACTTACCACTACAAAGAAGAAGAGAGACCCTTGCACCCCTTGGTTTGCCGTCGAAGGAGACGTTGACCTCAGAATCGAGAACACAAACATTAACACCAGCTTTATCAAACACATTTGGACCGACATCTCCACCGAATGCCTCCGATAAGACGAAAACTGCGGCAAGTACAGCTCAAGATATGTATCCGACGTGCCTAGCATAAACTCAAGCTCTTTGCCTTGCACGAAACGTTCATGCTTGTCCACACTTGAATGCACGATGGATTCACGAATGCGACGGCGTAGCTTCCAAGGAAACCCCACAAGAAACCCACCTCCCAAGCTACACGTCACTACTAAAACTGCAATGACATGTCCAGCACCCCCGCACAGCATATCTGGGTCCACCGACACATCTCCATCGGCGTTACAGTTCACCAAACGTAGCACTGCCAGCCCCACCGGCATATACAGAAACTGCAATATTTGAAGCAGCACGTTCTCCCATTCAATACTACGCAGCAAGACGTCACCCCCTCCTTGCTTCGTCCACGTTATTTTAGCCACGTGCAGCGCCAATGCGCCGCTCCACGGTACCATCGCCCACAGCAAGGCGTACAACCAATAGTGGTGCATCTCCCCCCAGAGCGAAAAAGGCTGCGACGTGGAGCCCATAGCAGCACCCGTGGATTGGAAACTAAAAAGGTCGAGCGAAGCAGCACGTTCTCCCATTCAATACTACGCAGCAAGACGTCACCCCCTCCTTGCTTCGTCCACGTTCTTTTAGCCACGTGCAGCGCCAATACGCCGCTCCACGGTACCATCGCCCACAACAAGGCGTACAACCAATAGTGGTGCATCTCCCCCCAGAGCGAGAAACGCTGCGACGTGGAGCCCATAGCAGCACCCGTGGATTGGAAACTAAAAAGGTCGAGCGTGAACGCGTTTGTCCATCGAGTGGCCTCAAGCCAACGCGCCGGCCAGGGCCACGGCTGCGACAGCTGCCACATGAGCGCGAAGAGCTGCGTGCCGTCGGCAAGCACAATCGCCTTCTCCAACCAGAGGCGACTCACCTGTCGCTGGCGAGGCAAATCCACAAGTGCGCATTCGTTCGTCTCGCTTTCCGCGCGCGCACTTGGCTGCGGGACCACCACCTGTCCCCCCATCGTTCAAAGCAAACTTCATAGGGAAACTTAGAGACCATCACTCTTCAGATCGGAAATAGGGCGAGAACATAGAAAAACTATGGCGCTGCCTAAAGGAGCGATCGAGAAGCTGCTGCGTGAGGTGGTGGGCGACGACGTGGCCATCTCCAAGGAGACGGTGGACTGGGTCAATGAATGTGCAGGAGGTGCGCGCATGTGGTAGTTGTGCCTGGGTGGCTATTTCTCTTTGTTTTTACTGATTGCGTATTGCTCTTGCAGAGTTTCTGCAGCTGGTTGGACAAGAAGCGAATACGGTTGCAGAGGGCATCGCTAAGAAGGAGAACTATCGTATTTTACAAGAACATGTCGTGACTGCACTGGAGGTGAAAAGATAATACATTAGATTTGGATCTGGTTGGCGCTTTACTGATGATGTTTTTGCTTGTGGTTGAAGAATCTCGGCATGGAATGCTACGCGGCAGAAATGAAAGATCTACAGGGATCGCTGGAGCAGGAGACGCTGGTATGCATTCTCGCTCTTAGCTGGGTATAGGTTGCGCTGATTTGTACTGTGTGGTGGCAATGATGTCGTTGCAGAAGAAGAAACAGCGGATAGCGTCACGGAAGGCAGCTGCCGACAGTTCATCGCGTGAGGAGTTGCTAGCTGAGCAAAATGCGTTATTTAAGCAAGCTTCAGTGAAGGCAACCAAAGACGGATGGTAAAGCGTCGGAATATGTTCATCTGACTTCGTTAAAACTGCTGCAATTACGCTCCAAGATGACTGAGTGAGATTACGCTTTCTCCTCGAAGAAGCAGCACTTGTCAAGATCTATGGTTTGAACGGATTTTTAAAATGAAAATACCTGGTTTCAGACATTATCTGGAGTACAAGTAGTTTGAGAAGAAGCTACGCATAGTGTTTGAGGCCCAGCGAGAAGAGACGCGCGGCGAACAGGAATATATTTAGCATGCGCTGGACTCGGGGTTTGCCGAAAACATTCGTTTCGACAGCAGCTACTGGAATTCCGCAAAAACACGCACTTTAACTTGAAGCTCTTGTGGCTGGGTCCAGTTCGCATCGTATTGTTCCAAAAGGCTACGACCCTCAACGTTGGCCACCCTGACGTTCACGTACTGAGTTGGCTTGACAACGAGATAAACCACGACGTTCGCAATCTTCAATCCTGCCCGGCACAACTTGCGCAGAACTTCCCTAAAATATTGGAGTTTGAAATCATGCTTGTCCGACCGGGCTAGCTGAACAAAAGTGACGTTTCCTGTTTCCACATTGAAGTACAAGGCATCATAACCCCTTGGTTCCACGCAACAGGCTTCAGCCAATTCTTGTCGCCTTTGATTTTGGGTCTCGGCTGCACCTTCACCACGTCGTCCTTCTTTAAACTGGTTTGGTTCCACGCAACAGGCTTCAGCCAACTCTTGTCGCCTTTGATTTTGGGTCTCGGCTGCACCTTCACCACGTCGTCCTTCTTTAAACTGGTGTTCTTCTGTTCGTCTGAGAGCTGAATCCATTTCACAGACACATTCGTCTCCTTCCAGCCGTTATCGTAGTTGATGTCGTACTTGCCGTTCGAATGACAGTAAGAGATCACAGCAGGATAAAAAGTCTTCTTGTCCAGCCGTTTGAATCGTTTCTTCGGATTAAACGGAATTACATCGGCCCGGGGCAGAATATCTGAGCTTTCGTCGTCGTATAGTTCCACTTCGCGCTTTGAAACAGCTGCGATAAACAACCATTCAAACAGATAACCATCCATTGAAGGATTGTTTGAAACATTGAGACGAGCTGCCAGTTCGGCAATGACTTTCTCTCCACATTCGTCGGCAAAGCGCGAGGCGACATACGAACTCACCGGAATGCGTCCACCGTCCTTGCCGTCACGTTGCATTCCATAAAGAGTGTTAATTGAGTCAGTGTGAGAAGTGCTACAACAATATTTGATAAGGTCAGTCTTGTCAGCAGCAGAATGAATTGCTCGTTCCACAGTTTTCTTCACGTCCTCGGTCGTGTCTTGAAACATAAACCGACATGAGCCTCCAGCGTAGTACAACTTCGAATCAAAGGCACTTTTCCACCCCGTTTCCACATCCTCGTCGTCGCTTTCGTCGTTAACGTCAGAAATGCTCGTTCCGTCAAGCTTATCCACGACCGTTGCATAGAACTCGGGGTTGCTTATGGCTGCGAAGTACTCATCTGGTGTCCACGAGTACATTTGAAACGGTTCGATTTTAGCAAGATAATCATTTTGCCTATTCCTACTTCCAAATGTAGCCATCGAAGAGCAAACAACAAATCTGTCATCATCGTGGAGATTGGCAAACATACGTTGCATGAACGCGTCGTGAGTTTGTTTCACGACTCCATCCAAAACAACAAACATCTTTCTCTGGTTGACTCGTGGTAACCTGAACGTTGATAAATCTTCAACGTACCAAAATTCCTTGCTACTATTGCCAGACAAGTGAGTGGGGTATCACGACTCAAATGAATCCAAACCACATCCCATTCCTGACGATCCAAGGAAGCTGCGAAACATAACGTGCACGCAGATTTACCAGTACCAGGGGGTCCAACAATATAAGCTTTAATGTTGTTTATCACCACATCATCTTTCAAAACCTGCCACAACTCGCGCACTTGAGGACGAAAGTACAGCATCAAGTCACCAATCGATTTCAAGCCACAATTGGCTACCAATGCAGCTGGCAGTGTAATATAGTCGCTATCTGAGAGCTGAATCTGAGGAACTTCCCTCAACACTGCCAAACGGGGCCGTTTGCTCGGCTCGAAACTCTTAATCGGTGTCAGAACCTTTACTAAAACGTGAATTTGTTCCAATTGTGGTGGCGGCATCGTGGTCAATTTCATTGCCTTCTGAATTGGTGTTGAGCTTTTCATCGGCTTCCCAGCAATCATTGCGCCAATGTCTGGATGAACCTTTCCTTCCACTAACTCCTGGGCAGCAACAGCTTCGTCGGATAACCAGTTGATACCCTTCGTGGCAGGGAAAGGCTGCAACTTATCAACTCGTCCCGTATATTGTGCATTTTTAGCAAACTGGCAGAGTAAATCCCCAACAGTCTCATCCACTTTGATGTTCACAGGGATCGCGATTCCTGCCTCACCCACAAGCTTGCAGAAGAGCTTATAGTCATTGACCATCTTATTTCGAAGCGGATGCTGAAAGAGATCTGCGAACGTACTTAAGAGTAAAACAGGTTATAGCGGTCAGGCCCTTGTTCAAGTGATTTTTTTATTTTGCTGAAAGCCACAATTAAACTTCAAGGGAAACTTAGAGATCATCACTCTTCAGATCGGAAATAGGGCGAGAACTTAAAAAACTATGGCGCTGCCTAAAGGAGCGATCGAGAAGCTGCTGCGTGAGGTGGTGACTTAGAGATCATCACTCTTCAGATCGGAAATAGGGCAAGAACTTAAAAAACTATGGCGCTGCCTAAAGGAGCGATCGAGAAGCTGCTGCGTGAGGTGGTGGGCGACGACGTGGAGGAATTGCTACTGTAGCTGAGCAAAATGCGTTGTTTAAGCAAGCTTCAGTGAAGGCAACCAAAGACGGATCGTAAAGCGTCAGGTATGTTTATCTGACTTCGTTATTACTGGTTGCTACTGTAGCTGAGCAAAATGCGTTGTTTAAGCAAGCTTTAGTGAAGGCAACCAAAGACGGATCGTAAAGCGTCAGGTATGTTTATCTGACTTCGTTATTACTGCTGCAATTCAAGTTCTAAGATTCCTAACTGAGACCACGATTAAATCGCTTTTTCGAGGACAAATTTTGTCCTCGAAAAAGCAAAACTTTTGAGTTGAGCTGGGAATTCAGCAGCAGAGCACAATATCAGCTTTTAATCGAATAACTCATGTAAGTTCGACAATCACGCCTCGGTGATCAGACGCATACACGGGACTAGAGCGGTGAAGCATACCAACATCATCCGGAAAGTCTTTGGTGTCCTCCGTGGGGTCCTGACCAATGATCTCGCACTCTTTAACTTCTCCTTCGCCTCGATACAGCACGAAGTCAATTCGCTTCGACGGGTTGTCGCTGGGAAACGTAAATTTATGCCGACGGTCGTCCAGGTCGGTGGACCGGGGTTCGGCTTCATTGTGCACTCCCAGCCACGCATCCTTCAAGTCCGTGGTCTGACCAAGCAACTCGGCTTCACCGCTGAGGAAGCGAATACCAAGAGACTGTGGCTCCGAATTCAGATCACCGAGAAGCACTTGGGTCTTGCCCTTCCCTAGACGCATGTACTCCCAAATCTCGACCTTCGTTTGCTCTCTTGACTGCTCACTCAGCGACAAGTGAGTCACATATACATCGATCTCACCCCACTGCGGATAGTCGATCACAGCATGGAGACACAGACGCTGGTGAGAGTCGTTCGGGTTGTTCGGGTCCCGGCTTAGAAGCAAATAGTCGGTAGCGATAATTGGATGCTTCGAGAAGATGGCCGGTCCTTCTTCGATTCGCTCATAGGGATTTCTCGAGTTCAAGTAGCTCATAGCCGCCCGGTACACGTACTGGTACCCTGGAAGCCGATCTGCGAGATGCTTCACTTGTGCGTGATTGCCCGGCTCACCAAAGACGCCGTCGTAGCGCACCTCTTGGAAGCCGATGATACCGGCCCGCGATTCTTTCACGAACTTGACGAGATGGTCCAGTCTTTTGATGTACTGATCCCACCGCCGACCAGCACCGTACACGTCCGAAGACGGGTTTGTGTTCCAGACATTATACGACAAGATACGGGGGCCAGCAGGAGGCGCCCCACACTCTGTCCCACTAAGGTCGCACTTAGCTTCTTCCAAGCCTGCGTCCACCAAAGGATCCAATGGTCCAAACGTGTGCTGCAGCAAATTGTGCTCCGCCTCTCGATCTAAAGCGACCACCACACGGTGCCTCGTGTTGAACTTGGCATCTTCCAGCGTCAAGTAGAAGTTGAAGCCGAACGTCACGTGGCTTGTAAAGCGGTACATCTGGTTGTTGGTACCTGCGTTTTCCTGTATGATGACCATTTCCGAGTCTCCGTTGTCACCCGTCACTTTGAGTGGGAATACGGTTGCTTGCGTCAGTTTAATGTCCGAAGACACGTGGACGCTACCCTGTGTGCTGATGATCTTGACTGCGGCCTGGAACGCCGACTGGACGGCCGAGTCCGCACTCAGATCTGTTGGATATTCTGGACGGAGTAGCACACTCCCATACAACAGAGCGTTGGTACTGGGCTTGTCCTTTTGCAGCAGGAAGAGATCGATGGGCTCGAAGCTTTGTCGGGTCAGGTGGATACCCCCGGGCGCCGAGGATAGAAACTTTCCCGTGAAGCGCGCACCCCCAATGAGCGGTGGCCAGAAATCCCATTGTGGCAGGTTGTCGTCCGACGGTCGGCGGTTAAAAGCGACGGCGCGCGGGAAGCCGGCGAAGACGATGACCAGCGCCGCAAGCAGCAGCACGCGGGTCATGGCGAGGGGATTGTATCTATCACTCGATCAGTGCCACACTATGTTTACATAAAGTGTATGCATAATGACGGACCAGTTGTCAATCGATCGATACAATAAGACTGTGCTTAAATCTGTAGCGATACATGTATTAATTTGGGGTCGAAGGACAAACCGCTGCGCACGTACCTGGAGCAACTTCCGCCCTTATACGGACTGTCGCATTTCGCTTCCTCGAAGTTGCGCGTGGTTGTTCACGAGAGCACTGCAGTTTGAAACGCTCCCATGTGACGAGCGTTTCCGTTTTCAACGCCATCATCAAGTCGTGCATTTGTCAGTGCGAGTAGCAAACTGTGCAGTTGAAGCCACAAGCGAGCGCCGCTCGCCAATCGGCTGGAGGATTTTACAGCCGCCACCTCGTAAACGTTCCCTGGTAAAACAAGCCAAATGCCGAGGCAGGGCGGAATCATGACAAAAAAAGAAAAAAAGGGGGAAGTCTGCGTGCGTACGCGGGCAAACCTTATCGTCTCTCCACCGGGTGCCACCACATCCTCTTCATTGGACGCCAAGTCCTCTTTATCAGAATCTGAACATGGCTCGCTAAACTTGCGGTGGTTTGTCACGAACTTCGTGCGCTACAGGTGCTGTGAAAATCTTTGGTTTAAAGTGTTGAGTACCGGTAGCCACCACATACTTCAGCTGAGCTCACGGCTCCAACGCCTGGATACTTTCTAGAACGGCTATCGCAGAGCTCGCTATTGTAGCAGACGAGAACTGCAGGCTCCATACAAAATAGCCAAGGTGCCAGTGACGGCAGCTGACTTCGACTTTGGGCTCCAGTATGTAGCTATTGTTTATATTTTCATCAGCCGCATCGATTTCTACATTTCATTATATCTCACAAATCGCAATCTACCTTTAGCGTTTCCAATCAGACATGCAAAGTCACAGGGTATCGGAAAACACGACATTGCTACTTTGCCAGATAATTCGGAGCCCCATCCCTTGTGTCGAGCCAGCTCAGATGGTGAAGGAAGGCGTTGCATCGCACACAACCGAATCGGCTCGAGATAGGCGACAGAAGCTCGGCAGCCCCATCCACAGTCTTCGCTTCCTCATCACCTGACTTCGACTTTGGGCTCTAGTATGTAGCTATTGTTCATGTTTTCATCAGCCGCATCGATTTCTACATTTCATTATATCTCACAAATCGCAATCTACCTTTATCGTTTCCAATCAGACATGCAAAGTCACAGGGTATCGGAAAACACGACATTGCTACTTTGCCAGATAATTCGGAGCCCCATCCCTTGTGTCGAGCCAGCTCAGATGGTGAAGGAAGGCGTTGCATCGCACACAACCGAATCGGCTCGAGATAGGCGACAGAAGCTCGGCAGCCCCATCCACAGTCTTCGCTTCCTCATCACCTGCCTGTCCTTTTACAGCGGTATCCTCCCTCCTCACAACACAACAGTAACCTCTCTACCAGCAGCATGAAGAGCTGGTTGGTGCTCACAGCCGCAGCGCAGCTTGCTGCTCTAGCGTCCGGAGCCGTATCTACCTACAGGATCAGCGACCCAGAGTTCGGCACGTGTCGTCTCAAGGGCATTGCGGCCTCCAGCGACAACGCCAAGTTCTACGCGTCTGTACCGCTCAAGGATCACGCGCTTAACCAAGCCTGCGCGCGCTGCATCACCGCCACGCGTGACGACGACGCGTCTAAGAGCGTCACAGCCTACGTCTTGGACGTCTGCGACGGCTGCGCGTCCGGCTCGTTGCAGCTGTCGGCCGATGCGATGACTGCACTAGATATCAACTCCACTGACAATACCGTCAAAGTCTCGTACACGTTTGACACATGCCCGACGTCACTTATGACTGGTGACATCAGGGCTTGTCTAATGGAAGGTGCGTCGGCTACGTACGTGCCGCTGCAAATTTACAACTCGCAGAAGGTCATCACAGGAGCTACGATTGCTGGTGTTACGGCCACGAGCACATCCTCGAGCTTCTTTTTCTCCGCTAACTCGGGTTCGTCCTCCAGTTCGTGGTTCAGGAGCGTCGCGTTCTCTGTCACGTCAGATGACGGCGACACACTTAACGGCACATTTGCCTTCGCGACTGACGAAGGATGTGCAACGTCTGACGTGCAATTCTTCTCGGCGTCGACGTCGGATGGTGTCGCTGGAAGCACCGCCGGTTCGTCGGGCTCGTCGAATGTAGGACTTATTGGCGGCGCCGTTGGCGGAGGAGGTGTGATTCTGATTATTGTGGCCTCGATCATCTTTGTTAGGCGTCGCAATCGTGCGTCCAAGAACATGGAGGACCCGGAGAACGATATGGAGAACCAGTACCTGTCCCCAACGGGCAAAGCAAAGGCTGTTCCTGCCGCGGCGGGTGCGTCAGCGTTCCACTCAGACCACGATGACCATCAGCCACCTACTACGCCGACGGTAGACTACGCCGAGTCTTTTTCACCTGCTGCCAGCTCCAAAGTCCCCAGTTCACGTTTGAGTGACTCGGATGTAGAGTCTCCTGTGGTAGCTGCAGCCGTCCCTGCTGCTGTTGTGACCGCTTCGTTGGCTGTGGACTCGCCGTCTTCATCTGATCACTCGTCAGAGGTGTCCCGTACGCCGTCCCCAGAACCGGTATACGTTCCCAGGACTTACGCGTACAGCAACAACATGACCACTAGCCCTCGTCGGTCTAGCGCTGCAATGAAAGCTGCTCCTACGCTTTCTGCTCCGGTGTTACCTCGTCATGCATCAGGCGCTGGCTTTAACCAGTTTGAGGACAATGACGACGAGCGATCAAGCTTTGACATTGATGATATGCGCGAGTCCGAGGCCCGTGCTACGTCTATTGACAACAGTTCGCGTCGCAATGGGTCGCAGTCTTTTGCGCCGTACAGTGCTGCAAACCCATACGCCAACACATTGACGTCACCCCAAAGCAATATCCGTGCTACGAGTCTGCGTCGTCACAGCGGCAAGCAGAACTCCATGAAACCGTCGGGCCGGGAATCAAATCGCTTTAACAATGAATCAGAGCTATCCCTAGCGGACAGCTACGCGTCAGCCCCACGTCAGACAAACGAGTCGATGCTTTTTAGCACCGGTTTGCAGTCTGGCAGGTCGAACGTGCCAGACTACTCGTCCAGCGCTCGGCCAAGCGGATCGGAGACTGACACGGCCATGCCAGACAGCTATGCAGCTGCTCCTACGTCTCAGGACAATTTGTCTTCGTATGCGGCTGCTCCTACGTCTCAGAACAATTTGTCTTCATCGCAGGCCAGCCTTGGCTCAATGCGCGAGAGCGGGGGATACAGTCGCGATTCCCTGAGCATTCTAGGCTACCCCTACTCGAAGAAAAGCGGACGGCACCACAACACTACAGGTTAGCTCATGCTCCTCATCGTTGATGTTTCTGCTCGATTGGGCGGCAGCTTCCTGGCTAGCAGCTCGTTCTCGATTCTTGACGGCAGCTAGCTTATAAGCAGGGAGCTGCTGGCTCATATTGGCCACTGTATTTGTACCATTACTCATGCTGCCGCAGAGTACATATCTAAACCCATTATGCTCACTTCTGTCATTGTGTTTTGTTTCCATTTCGTTTCGCAGAGATGCAACTTTAGGGAGTTTTACATTATCGGTTTTGGATTGGATCGGAAGGAACGAGCAAGAAAACCATCAAGTAAGTAAGGAGGTGTCCAGCATGAAACCAACAAATACGATTGGTGCGTTCGTTTCATGCTTTTCCCAGAATGGACTTGTTTGTGTTTGTTTACCAGTTTCTAGTGTCCGGAACAAGCCGGTAACGACGGACAACGCGCGTCGCTTGACCCAAATCGATTCTCGAACAGTAGATGGACTTTTTGTAGTGGTCGACTTGAAGCGCAGTCGAGTCGATCAGTAAGCTCTGCTGGACTGGGGGAACACGCGGCACAATGACCGCTTCTTGAAGGGATATTAGCGTCTCGGGACGATGCAGATGACACTGACAAGAATTCTGAGAGGCTTCACGTCCAAGTGACGTTTCTTCAGGTGGTAGGAAGTAAACACTGACAAGAATTCTGAGAGGCTTCACGTCCAAGTGACGTTTCTTCAGGTGGTAGGAAGTATCGGCTGCTGTGAGCACATTAGGCTCTTTCCGAGAGGACTCTACAGATACAGGAATCACGTTATTCTCTTGTTTCGGCATCTGCAACGCCGTTCGAGGCTTACAACTATTTGTGCTCTCGTTATCCGGGAGGGAGCTGGCGAGGTTCTCGATGGCACGCTGCCAACGAAGACTATGCTGTTTAACTCTCGCCCAGTGGTAGCGTCAGAGCCGGCGCTATCGACAACGTATTTGCGAGTTCCACTCAACCCATTTCCATTGAGAGCACTGGGAATCGCCGCAGCATGACGTCGCTCGCCCTCAGGTCGGCTACTACACACCCTTGCCCGTCCAAACTCGGACTAAACGACAAGCAATCTCGGACGATGGTGAAAATAAATTTCGGTTACGTTGGGTTACTTATGTAGTTTACGCAATTGAACTCGGACGATGGTGAAAATAAATTTCGGTTACGTTGGGTTACTTATGTAGTTTACGCAATTGAGAATGAACATGCAAAGCCGGAATGGCCACGAGCAAACTCGGAATGAGTGGAACTTATGGATATGTTCCGTAGCGCATATTCTTGTTGTCCCTTGTGGATATAGCCTTGTGATACATATGTTGTGTAATTATATCTGTCCCAGTAATGTAGGCGTCAATGCGCACATGCTGGCTCGCGCTCCACGCTCCAACAACTGCATAAGGGGAACTTTATCACCAGGGACCACAAATCTATCACACATATTCGCCAGGGACCACAAAGCATAATCCTTAAATTTTGACCAATTAGCGGCGCCTTATGTATTGTACAGATCTATAAGCAACTTATAAACAAACCCAAGACTTCCAAGAGGAATTCGATCGTGATGCGTAGTTTAAGTGCTACATGTATTGTAGCGGGACGCTTTTTACACATTAAAGCCTTTGCTAGTCCAGTTAGCGTTGCCAAGAAAAATAGCGTGACCATACACGTGCGGTCTATGCGGGACTCAGATGGCCACAGTGCTGCCAAGTGCCCAAACCGGATTATCGCTAACGCACCCGCTGGAAGCGACTCGTTGATGGGAAATACGTAGTCGAATCTAGCCCCGTTGGTTTGCTCCAAGCGAATCGTGCGACCGAAGTTGTCGGAGCTCCACTGCAGATGGCCTCCACCGTGGTTTAAACGGACCCTGTATCGGCCGTCATAAACGCAGCCACATCATGCTTTACATTAGTTCGGTTCGAACATAATTTAGATATCGATTGAGCAGTGCTGCTCGGGGCTTTGCCTGCCAGCAGCAAATGAGTGGGGTCATCGCAAGAGTTGTAAGCTGGATACTATTTTTTATAGTACGGTACTTCGAAGTATTTCTTTTTGATTTGTGCAATACATAAGGCGCCGCTAATTGGTCAAGATTTAATGATTATGCTTTGTGGTCCCTGGTGAATACCGGTATGTGTGATGGATTTGTGGTCCCTGGTGATAAAGTTCCCGACCCGGGTCGTCGCCAACCTGTTCACATGTAGAACTATCCAGCGCCACCAATGGCGGCGCTGGATAGTTCTGTTTTCGAATTAGTGGCACCAGGCGTTAAGGCCGTCCGGATTTGTAGATGTACGGTTTTGGGATGAGGAAATTCCATAAATCAGTATTTTCACTGATATTTGACGAATATATCACTTAGTGGTTTGTAGTACTGCTTTGAGCTTTGGTCAATACATAATGCAAGTAATACCTTCAGCGTGCTTGTACAGCAGCTTACCGAGTGTGTAGCGTTGTCAGTGCCTACCATTTACTGCGCCCATTCCCCATTTTGATAGCGCAAGAAGCGGCCCAGCCGCCTGCAAAAGTCGCATACGTCGATGTGTTGGCGCTGTCACTAAACACTCCGCACGACGACCAACTCACCTTTTGAATAAGAGTTGCTGCGGCCGGAAAGTGGTTTCACTGCAGCAAGAGAATGGGTACTTGCAAGTCGCCATACGAGCGAGATATACCCGGTCAGGAGGGAGTTGGACACCGACCGAGGTCGAGGACCATGGGCGAGGAGACCTAGGGGGTAGACTGAGGGTGTCGATGGTGTGAACATGGTGACGTCTAACACAAAAATAGTTTAAGCCACCAGCACCGACAATTTCAGAAGCGCAATGGGCAATGGCCCTCGCTCGCGTCGACTGGTCAGCCATTGCTGACCTTTCGCTAAATGTGTAAACTTTTAGTAGGATCAGTATCAGTAATATTCTGATTTTTCTTCAGTATGAATATTTTTCTCAAACGAAAATTTATCACAATATAATCGTCAAATTTAAGAAAAAGCACTGAAAAAGGAAATTCCTATTGTTCACTCCCCTTTATCTATTACCTCAAATCTCTATGAAGGATAGAAGATACATACATGTACCCATGGAATACGACAAATTTAGTGTACCATAATCTCTGAAAGAGCCTTCACTTGAAATCGTTATGATGTTGTGTAACCGGACTCTTCAGACTCAGTTTCGAATTCGCATCAGCACAACTACTCTTCAACGAATCTACGTACAATGAAGCTTACTTTCATCCTCGCATTCGTGGCTTTCGCCGCCTCCTCTACCGCTTCCGCTGACGACAAGTGCTCCTTTGAATGCATCGACGTATACGAGCCTGTTTGTGGGTCTGACGGCAAAACGTACTCGAACTCGTGCAACATGCGACTTGCATCTTGCAAAAGCAACAATGGTATTAAGCAGGCGTCTGAGGGTGAATGCGTGTCGACACCTTCTCCTTCTACGACACCCACAGAAGGATCCTTGTCAACGATCTCGTCGGCAAGCAAAAGCGACGTAAAACCTGAGGAATGTCCAGATGCAATCCTTGTCAACGATCTCGTCGGCAAGCAAAAGCGACGTAAAACCTGAGGAATGTCCAGATGCGTGTCTTGACGTATACGATCCTGTGAGCGACGAGAATGGCGTTGAATATTCCAACGAGTGCTACATGAAGATGGCCAAATGCAATAACGATAACAAGGACCACCGCGTCAGCAACTCTGGCATTTTGCCTGCAGATGCCCAGCGAAAGCTCGCTTTACGCTCCTGAGTACTCGGGCCCGTCTGCGGTAATATGCTGTGACCCGACGACTATGCACCTATGTGCGGATCGAACGGTGTCACGTACACGAATGGGTGCGAGTTAGGCATCACTAGCTGCAACCACCCGGAGCAGAACATCACGGAAGTCTGGAGTGGTCCATTCCCGGTGTTTATGCCTGTCGAATAGTAGTTTATTTAAAATATCTGTACTAGCATTTGCCACATCTTGGGAACTTGTAATAGAGCTTTCGAACTTTCAAACTTGGCTCTTTCTAAAGAGCTCATTGCGTATATTCCTTGTCTCCAAGACTTCACCAAAACAAACTTGTTCTTTTGCAACCGTAACATGAATGTATTCACCCTTAGGGTGGGTGGTTGTAGGTGCGATTTTGCGTGTTAGATTTCCACAGATCATCCTGTCCTACTGTAACTAATAGTTGCCGTTGCTTCAGTTGATATCAAGTAAAGCAGGATAAACAGTTAGTGAGTCAGCAAACCTTGATTCAGCACATGATATTAGGTGGTTTTCCATCGTAATAAAATATTGCTTGGACCCACGATAAATCTCCGCTCGGGTCGAGCCAAATGAGACCAAACAGAAGGAATTGTTGCCAAGATTCGCACTCTTAGACAATTTATGCAAAACACGTCTTGATGATCGTTTTGCTCTTACACTATATTTCACCCCATTTTAAGTATCAAGTTTTACCATTTTGGTATCAAATATAGCAGCCGACAGGATATCAAGGTATTGTATACATTTGTACTGGGAAGGATACCATCAATATCAAATATAGCAGGATATCATAGGATCCTGAAATGTTCAGAAGCTATTAGTAAGCCCTGGTCCAAGGAAAAATTAAACGATTTGATTGGCTGAAACTTGTCATGTGAATGTACTGGTTTTGCACTTACGTGTTCCTAAAGGGCAAAACTAAGGAGGGGATTCGTTATTCGCCACCACCCCTCTTCTTAGTTACCAGACAAAATAGGACGAGTTAGAGGTCCGCTGCGGACCTCTAAGAAGAGTGTTGCGTGTACTTACTACCAGACAAAATAGGACGAGTTAGAGGTCCGCTGCGGACCTCTAAGAAGAGTGTTGCGTGTACCTTATTGGATAGAATTTTTCCGCTGTGATGGTGGTACATGGCCGTGTTCCGCTGCGGACTACCAGATTACTCAACAAATGTTAACAAATTATGAAAGCACAAAATATGAGTTTTACTATTGTACACTGGCCACCTACATTGATACACGATATTCTTCTTTTAACCATAACATTTGATGCAGAGCAGCCAGCTGCGGACTATTCCAGATTACTCAACAAATGTTAACAAATTATGAAAGCACAAAATATGAGTTTTACTATAGGATGAGAGCGTATATCCCTTATAGGTTCACTGCGGACCTCGAAGAAAAGTCTGGTAGTAAAATAGTTAGGCGCCACCACCACTTGTCCAGAAAAAGGGCATTTGAGCAGACCAGGTGTTATGTGCGATTAACCCTTTGAGACCGAAGACTTTAGAGGCCCTCAAAGGGCCTCTAAAGACGAGTGATATTCGCCTGTGATCGTCACGGAAAAGAAAGTCATACCGACCTCGATCCAATTCTACAAGGCGTCCACATGCAAGTTCAAGAAGCTGTAATTGTCCAATGCGAATCAACGTGCTTCGGAGGAGTACGAATAAATTATAATGGACAATTGAGTTACGGGGAACCGAAACCAGCCACAATCATAGGCCTTCCGACACACTTTCTTCTCATCCTCAGCACCGACGAAATGATATATCGGATCATCTACGTGAAGCAATAAGTTCAGACGCACAGACTGGTGTCACTGTTTCTCAATCTTTAGCTCGAATAGTGGCTGAAAATCCTCAAACCTGCTTGCAACCACAAGATTTGTACAACCAACGGACTCAAGTTGTAATGAGCAATTAAAAGGAAAATCCAGAATGCAGTTTTTGGTTGATAGTCTCGATGGAGATGATTATTTTGTTTCTCGCAAACTGGATTTACAAAACCAGTTATCTCATCTCGTTTTTGCCCTTAACGAATCTGTAAAGATTTACAAGCAGAACCGGGATGTACTCTTACTGGACTGTACTTACAAGATAAATAAGTTCAATTTTCTACTGTTAAATATCGTTTGAGTTTCTGGAATGAATACTACAATTCACGTTGCACAAGCCTATATAAAAGCGAAGAACAAGCGGATTATCACTTTGCATTACAATCCCTCAAAGATCTTATCGATAAACACAGCATTGCGTTACCGCAACTGTTTCTTGTCGACAGAGATCTGGCTCTTCTTAATGCTTTAGAAGATATTTCCCCGCAAGTTCCAGCCATATTGTGCATATGGCACATAGTCAAGGATGTTGAATCCCATGCAAGACGAGCCTTTCCTAAAAGTGTAGACCCTGACAAGTCATCAGCGTTATGTCAAAAATTTACTGATTCTCCGCAACATCGACAATTTTGTGATGCTTTTTACAAGGTGATCAAATCGAGTACTGAGGATAAGTATAATGCTGCACGCAGGTATTTACATGAGCTTTCACCATCGGAAGCTGCCTACATGGATAATATATGGCTGGATATTTGGAAAAAGCGGCTTGTTCACTGCTGGACTGATAAAGTGACCTACTTTGGGCTGCAAGCCACTTCACGAGTTGAAGGATATCATTCCACACTAAAGCGTTGGCTCCGGTCATCGCGGGGGGATATACTGACTTCATTTACACGCATGAAGCATTGGTGGATTTTAAGTAACCGGAAGTACTACGACATGATAAGTACAACAAAGGTGAAAACTTTGGCATGTCTGCAGAAATCTATTTTTTATTGCGTCACAATACACATTCACAATTACGCTTTAAAAAGATGTCTGGAGCAGCTCGATCTCATCACTTCTGTTAGCTGTACTGGTCGCTTTACCCGGACTACAGGCATTCCATGCTCTCACGTCCTACTCAAACGGCAGCGTGAGAATAAGCCTTTAATGTGCTCCGATTTTCACGCACACTGGTGGGTAGATCGTGATGTTGCTCCAATCCCGCCTCAGCCTATTGTTTTAGAGCCACTCACAATAAGAGAGATTCGAAATATCAGAATTCAACAAAATAAAGGGCGCAAGAATGGAGCACGTCCTCATGGAACGAGGCGGCGACCATCGCGATTCGAGCGATACGATAATTTGCAGGTGACACAAAGTACTGCTTCGCCACCGGCATCTCTTCCAACATTGATAGATACGTTGTCTGCTCAGCCTCGACTGTTATCTGGGCTTCCTCCCCTACGATTTTATCCTTACAAGCCCACTACAAATTTTAGGTAGGTAAATAGCTCGACTATGCATGTATTACCTTAACATTATATAACTTTCTTAGTACAAGTCGGATTAAGCTGATTCTTTTTTTACCTGGACACGGATTTCAATCGAGCATGCAATTGAGATCCTTTTGTTAGTCGATAAATTGGGTCGTACCACCCGCCATGTTTGCCATGTACCGATAAGAGCGGTCGCAGTGGAAGGATGAAACTCACGGCATTAAATGGACGCAGGTGTAGACACCTTCAAAATGAATACTCATTTCCTCTGAAAGTGCGCCGTTTTATTGGAATAACTGTTTAAAGTTGCTGATCTATTTACTTGTTTGATCCAATTATATTACCTTCTCGACGCTAATATTCACCAATCAGTTTTAAATCTCTTAAGTATATGGGACTATTTATTAATCGCACATAACACATTTTTAAGTCTGGTCTGCTCAAATGTCCTTTTCCTGGACAAGGGGTGGTGGCGAATAACGAATCCCCTATAATACAGTCCTGGCCAATATGATCCGGCCACCCACACTTTTGACTGTCGCTCTGTCAATTCTTCAGAT
>JAIKVB010000810.1:0-19111 GCA_024679045.1 Phytophthora brassicae
CGCAGGCATTTCTTAGGCCATGTTCCAAGACACTATTTCATTTCTTTCTCAAGTTAACGTCGCCAAACGTCGCAGGGCTACGTTATGTACAGAAAAGCTGCGTTGCAGGACGCACTTCACTTTGTACGGTACTACACTGTTTGTACTACATGTACTGTACTTGCATATTGTCCTAATAGGACAAATCTGAGTTGCTGTTTGATGGCTGTCCTATTAGGACAGCGAATTTTACTCGTTTTGTCCTAAAAACCATGCGTGCTGTCCTAATTTCAGGCCAGAAACAGGTCATTTCGAAGTAATTTACCAAGGGATTTTAGGACAATAGGACATTTTAGGACGCCATGTAGGACGCATTATCTTTTACCCTTCATCTTTTACCTGTTGAGATATGGGTGTGGAGTGACCCAAATCTCAGTTGTTGTACTCCTAGCGTTGTCGCCACCGCCCCTTGTACCGACCCCCGTCGGCCGTCCAGTGTAATCGCTCCTTTAAAACCCCAGAGTTATGAGTGATCCTGCGCTGCTGTTCTGCGCAGACTCGAAATTGGTGTTTCTTCTGTGAAGAAGGTGTATGTACCACTAGATCCTCCTCCTGTTCCCAGCGAAAAATCAGTTCCGGGTTGTTGGTTAACACGTCGATGCATAGTTCTTTGAAAAGTTGTGCACTGCCGCTCTTCATCAGCTGCTCTCGGCTCAGTGGTCTAAATGTGACCTCCCCATCCGTATCACTCGCCCGCAGTAGCATTACGTCCTTAATTCTGTGTCCTGCTCCTCTAACAAGTTGTTCGTACCTTTCCATCTCTCTTGCTCCCCCTGCCTGTTCCATAAGCTGAGCCCCTCCAGTGGCGACTGAATAATTGCGTACTGCAGACATTTCCCGCGTATGGTTTGTCGATGGTTCTTCAAATCCAGCATGCTGTGCAGTACTGCGCCCCCGCACGTCAAGTGTAGTCCGTCTCTTTGCCATCTGGTTTCTAGGCCGTTTCAGTATTGCATCATCATCCGTAGACTCCTACAATGCGAGTTGGGTCCTGTGTTGTGCTCCGTGATCGATGCTAGTCTGTATGTCGCCCACGCTCTCCCAGATTCCCACAACGATGGTCCTAAGGGGCTACTCGGTCTTGCATTTGCCGGCGCGATATGGTTGGCCGACCCTGCATATCTTGTTTGGAGAATATCTCCCAGCACCTGGCCTCGTTCTAGATCTGTAAGTGCCTAATAACAGACAACTGAGGCGCTCAGTATTCTGAGTTCGCCCTTGATGTTCGGGGTGCTAAGCCCCCCCCTTGTCTTGGTGGTAGTTCCGCTATTGCCGCGTTTTATCCATCCTGCCGACGCCCTGTCAGGTTCCGCAAAGGTACCCTTCCATATGAAGTACCTGATGCATCAATCTGCTTTTTCACCACTTTTTCCGTCGGCCATGCATGTCTTGGTGCATTGAGAAGCTTTGGATTAGTAATAGCCTGTGCGATAGCTGCCCCTTGAGTTGCCGTGTTTTTTGCTCTGCCAGTACGTGCCTGACCCTCAGTGATCCGAAAGCCTTATCACACGCCTCTGCCGTCGTGTTATGCGTACCCGCCAGATGTCCCAAATATCTGGCGCTGTCCGTCTCCGGTATTGGATGCTTGTTGGGGTCGTCTTCAGTGTCCGTTACTTTGCGTGTCTTCGGATCGTTGTTCTGTTCGTTATGGTCGCCATCGCCGTGCTTCTGTCTGCTGGTCGCCGTCACTGTCCTATTGTCCTCCTCCTCGCCGTTACTTTCGGGGTCTTCCTCTTCCTCTTGCATCACCCCCAAACGTATTGCCGCTGGTTTTACCACAATTATCTTTAGTAGAGAGACTGCCGAATTCCGCGCCACTGGGGTTGCTGCAGTTTGCATCCTTTTACTTGCTATGTAGATAGCTGTATTATCTGCGTATCCACTAATCATCATTACCTGTACTTGGTCCCCTGCGTTGCTGCTCAGTTGTACTCCTTCTATCTTTCTGTTGTCCTCTATTTCGTTATACAGGATGTCGACTACTACTACGAAAAGTAGCGGTGCCAGCGGGCACCCCTGCCGTACCCCGCTAGTGACTGCTGTTCTTTGCAATAGTGACCCATTGACCATGAATTGGACCGTAGTTTTGTCGTGCATGGACCTCATCATCCGGCAAAAGAGAGATGGAACCCCTTTGCCTCCAATACCTAGAAGAGGAACTCGCGATCTAGCGAGTGGTAGGCCTTGGTAAAGTCAAAGGGCAGTACCTGGGCATCCATCGGGTTATCTTCTCTCCTACATGCTTGTTTTGCCGCCTCAAAAATGTCGATGGCCTCATGAATGGATCGGCCCGGCACAAACCCGAACTGTGTGCTGTGGACCAGTTTCTCTATGTGTTTCCGCACTCGCCAGGCTAAAACTCGTATCAGGATATTGTAGTCAGTGCTTAGTAAGGCGATCGGTCTGTAGTTGAGTGGGTTACTCTTGTTATGCCCCTAGCTGATGCTGAAAATGCAGGCCTCAACAAAAGTGATGGGTACCAAGCGTTGTGCCATGCGGTCGTTAAAGACTCGAGTGAGAACCGGTAGAAGTGCTGCCTTGTGGGCCTTGTACCATTCGTTGCCTAGGTCATCAGGTCCTATTGCTTTACCTTGTTTGCATCGCTTGATCGCCTCCTCGACTTCCAGCTCTGTGATCGGTTCGTCTATGTACGCCAGGTTTACCTACTGCCATTTGTGCTTAAATCATAAGATGTAGTCGTCTATGTCAGTTTTTTCGCCGCTTGCCAATTGAGTATATGGTGCCAACTATCTGCAAGTATGTTAGATTTGTCGTGGGTACTCCTGCTGGACCCTCCAGAGGTGGAGATGAGTTTGGGTATTACGTTATCTCCAAATTTCGTGCATATCCTTCTGAAAAAGTGTCTCGTCGACTTTTTCGAGCTCCAGACATTGCGTGCGACCACCGCTCTCGTTCGTGCAGCACACCTAGCTGCTTGCGCACGTAGTAGTTCCCGCATCAGCTCGTCTCTATCAACCTTGTCTGTTTGTGAGTTGTAACTCAGTGTGCTGAGTTTGGTCTTGATTCTACGTACTTTCAGCCTGAATCCATTTGTCATGCGCGCCTTCGCTTGTTTCTTCAGCTGCTTCATGTCAGAACGCATATCACGTTTGAACGTCTCCCATATCCTGGGAGAATCCTCCGCGCTCGTCCCTTCCAGCATTTGTGCTAGTCCTTGTAATTTTTGTTCTGTCATACTCACCATCGCCGCCCTCACATATTATGGCGCTGGGTACAGCTTGGATCGTCTTTTCATCCTTACCGCTTCTTTCGGCGAGTGTAGTTCCAGTAGTACTGCTCGATGATCCGAGTGGCAGAAAGATTCCTCTGTCGTGGTCCCCCTAACTAATTTACGGGCGTTGGCGCTGATATAAATCCTTTCTATGCGGTATGTACCTATTTCTTCGCTCTCCGCTATATGATTGTGCGTATGATGGAGCCTCCCGTAGGGCCCCAGATCTTCCTTGCCATTGCGGGTGGGGGTATTGTAGTATCCTGCGTCCACTAAGCCCTTCGTCTTCACCCATCTCGCCAGTTCTGTTAAGCCTGTATAGACTTCCTTGTCCCTCCTGTTCGATCCATTTGCCGATTTAATACGCAGTTGAAATCCCCTCTCGCGATCATTGTCCGGTCCTACGGGAAATCTATACTTTGTAAGTTCTTCATAAAATGTATCCGCGCTATCCCGTTGGCCTGTGCATAGATGTTGACAAAAATACAGTCGAGTCCGTCCAGTTCTCCCGTGACTATCATCAGGTGGGCGCTCCAGTGCTGTTCCCCATGGTCGTACATTTTTAACATCTCCATAAGGGTTGACCAACCCCGCTACCCCCGCTCTGCGCTCTGTACACGAAATCCAGAAAGACAGCAGGTTAGCTTGACTCCTCTTGAACCCCCATATCGCCGCGTAGCGCTTGCGCCTCCTTGTGTTCCGATGAGTAGAGATGAGTTTCCTGCAAGAAAGTGATGTTTCCTCCTGTAGCAGAGCACATATACTTTAGGGGCAAATCTTCAACTTGCTCATAAATCTTAGGAAATCTGAACCCGACTTTGGACCGTGGTGGACGAAGTCGAGCCTAAACTAGAATACTAAGTGATAGGGCGATGGAGGGTGGGTTCGAACTTGGGCGCTTGATAGCTTCAGTGTAAACTGGAAACTGAGCGCTCGAGGGCCAGTGTTTACACCATCGTACGACTTGATCAGGGTTCTGGTACTATGTGCTCTGCCGCGTCCGGAAAAACCAATTCTCGGACAAGCCAGAATATATGTTTCCTCCTGTAGCAGAGCACATAGACTTTAGGGGCAAATCTTCAACTTGCTCATAAATCTTAGGAAATCGGAACCCGACTTTGGACCGTGGTGGACGAAGTCGAGCCCCCCTCCAAGGGGATGATTTCCTGAGACCATCACCGCAGAATTGAAGACGCAGTTGAGCCACTGACCATTGTCGCAGCCAGAGAGGACACTGACGCTTTGCACAGACGAGTGTAGACCTTGTATGTATCAGACGCCCAACGTCCATGAAATTGAATCGTTAGGGCATCGACCCCCGACCGATACATGTGTGTTGCTCCTCCAGATTGTAGTGAGTGTGTCCCAAAGGCTGAAGGTGACTCACCTATTCGACCGGCCGCCTCTTGAATCACCGTTGAGACGCACCTAGCTGTAATCGCCTTAGGTGTGCCATTGTGATCTCTGAACATCGCGACTGAAAGTTTAGCTGGTATTTTGCTTCGAGCTCTCATGAGAAGTAGTGCACCCAAGACTGGGCACAAGAAACTGTGTCCCGAGCGCTGTAGCATCCGTAATGTTGGTGGCCCGTTCTGGTTGGTTTTTGATCCCCGGAGCTTGATATGGACCGTCGTAGCTTTCGCCGGGTCTAGTGTGGGTTGTCCAAGTGCATCTATGACGGCTAGATCGGATGCCCTCAGAGCAAACCAGCGAAATTTGTCACCACTCACTGCGACGATCTCCGACCGACGAAGCAGGAAGAAGAAGGCCAGGCACAGAACCCCCCAAAGCGCTTGGTCCGAGGCGTTAGAGAGATTGAGTGACGAGAAGCACGATTCCAAAAGGCGGATTGATACGGGGGATGTTCCTTGACTGGGTGTGTCGAGACGCCGGACGCCTTTCAGGAGCATGCGTATCTGTGGGTGGTCGATTGGGAACGATCGCCCGGCTGTGATGAAAAAATGACGGACCCCCATGAGGGTGGAGAGTATAGACGAGCTGCGAATTGGGCGTCCAGAGCCGTATCCAATGCGGGATCCGTGAACAATGAAGTCCGAGATGAGTTGCAGACGGGTTGTGTCAGGAACTTGGTCTAGCCAGTGGTTGAAGCCTCGCCGGGTTATCCAGCCACACCAGAATCGGAATGCGGCGGAGTATTTCGAGTGTGTAGAGTCGGCCACCGAATGTTCTCGCAAATACTGTGCCATAACTCCTCCATCGTATCGCTGCAGAACGGTGGTTGAACCTGCTGCCATCCACGAGTAAGGTTAGTAAATTGCCGACGCATAGCGGCACTACTCGAGAGACGGGATCCGGCATCCGCGAAGATATTGTCAACACCGGCAATGTGCGAGGACGAGAAACGCAAATCCCGCGTGGTTTCAAAATAACCAAGGAGGCGAATGAGAGTCTGAGCTCTCGGATTGCGGGACGACATCTTTGTTTGCCAGGCGACTGCAGACGTGTTGTCCACGCAGAAGTGTACATGCGTTGGGTTTGCCGCGTCGGTGGAAGACCGTGAGTCAGACCACATGAGGACCGCGAATGCACAGGCCAACAGCTCGCGGTAGTTGATATCAAACGAGTTCTGCAGGCCGTCATGAACTCTGCAATCAGACTCTGCTCGGCCGGGGAAAACTGATAAACGACGACGCGCCTCCTGGTTTTGTCGACAGCGCACATGCCAGAGTCGGAAGCGTCTGTTTCGATGGTGATGTCGTGCGGCGGGTGAGTCCGAAAATATGCCAGCGGAACACCATTCAGTATAGGGTTTTGCAGTATCAAGGACCACCAGCGTAAATCTTCTTTCATATCGGGGTCAACCGTGATAGATGACCATCGGCTGAGATGTCGTTCCTTGCGCCAAAGACGTTGTAAGAACGGTCGCGCGGGTCGGATACACGTGGCAACGTGACGAAGAGATCCCATAAGCGATCGATACTGCGATCGGGTTAGCGTTTCCGCCTGGTACGCGGTATGAACGATAGTGGTTGCTTTTGTAATTTTGTCAAGTGGCATGGACACAGAGGCGCTTTTGGTATCAAAAATCAGACCGAGGACCTTTTGGCATGTGCTCCACCCGGTAAATTTGTCATTGTTCACGGATGCTGGACCCAAAACGGACATCATAGCCATGCGGAGTGATTGTTCGACGTCGGAGCAATTCGTACCCCGGTCGGCCAGCACGCACACATGATCATCCACCCAGAAGTAGTCATAGAACCCTCCCGGGTAGTCATGATTTCCTGTGTTCCCGTGATATATGAGATAGCTCCACCAGCCACGTCGTAGTGACCAGGAGATCCTGTCCAGCCGAAACCTGCTGAGAGGTCTATAACTAAAGCGTTCTCGGAAGGGATCGTGCCAGCAAACTGATGATTTTGCCGAGTGGCTATGGATTCCCAGGTTGCGAAAGGCTGCAGCAACGTCGCCAAGCATGAGTTTGATGTCATCATCTGGGAACTGGGCAGCTTGGCGCAAAATTTCCGTGGCGATGGCGTCACAATGGACGTAATTCGCCGCTGGTATGTCGGCCCGGACGGTGAGATCGTTGACCGAGCTACCACCGGGGTAGGACAGGTCGTGGATGACACGACCAGAAGTATGGGGATCGCCGCCTCCTTTGTCGACGACCCCAAATGGACTGAGGAAGATCTCCGGCCAGAACCGTTGTATGTCGAGGTCCACAACAATACACCGCCCCAGATCCTGCTCTTTGCGAATGTTTTTCCGTAAAACGTTAAGTCGCTTGAAAGCGGAAGGGTGGTTGGTAGGCCGGTTCAGCTGGATAGGAAGTGGTTGTGATGTAGTCACGTGAATACCTTCGCTTGCGGTGCGTATGAGGTCGTCTAGGCGTTGGTAGCCGGCACATGTGTCTCGAACCACGGTGGGAATGATGGCCTTGTTGGGACGGTAATCGGACTCGGACTGCCCGCGTAAGAGTTCAATAAGCTGACAAAGCGGTATGCGTGTACACGAACGTACTCCGACAGCACCGTCTGTAGCGCCGTGTTGATGGAGAATTGTGGGCGCTCAGGTGGTCCATGATGCACTGGAGACGGTGTCGTAGGCAGCGCCAAACCGACTTTGGCAAGCGCCGATGCGGTAGTGCTTCGCCGAATGCTGGTCCACAGTGCAGCCCGGCGATGACCTTGCTGGAAATATAGGGCGGTTGTACTCGGAGAAGGATGGCGGCGTAGTCGGCGCACTGACGGACCGGGGTTAGTTGGTACGGGGCCAGCGACCTGTGTGCAGGGCATAGCACAGGACGGACGATCCAGTGGGACTGCAGCCGTGGTGGCTTGTCGAGTGGGGTGCGTGCTGGGGACAGTGGGTAGTGAGTAGGCCACGGGGCGTTGACCGACCGTACTGGAGTCATTTGCGTATTGGGGGCGAGCGGAAGTGGTGGTTCTCCACTCTACGCGAGCCAATGGATTCCCGCCGCGCGCGACTCCGATATACACTTTGGTGCTGTCGATTTGCGTAATGTGCACAGGGGCGTCGCCGCCTAAAGTACTGTTAGATTGCGAGGCGTTGCCGTGGATGGACCTATCGATATCGAGGCGTTGCCGTCGTCCGCTTCTGCAGTGACTCGACCTATGTTGTTCCCGTGAATGTGGGATATAGATGTAACCCGATCGGAGTGGTATGTGGGCTCACTGTTACAGTAGGAGGAAAATGTGATGTTGTTGTCGTTATTACCTGATCTGATCAGAAACCGAAGCTCCGGTGAGCCGGCGGAGCCTCGGTGGCATCAATTGCGGCGGGGTCCATTGGGGCGACGCGCAGTCCCGTACAACGTTTTGATGTGCTGCTGCAGCTCGCGAGGCAGCGGGTCTGACCACCGATGGGTTCGAAATGAAAACGCGCAGCGTTCGCGAGTACCACCGAAGCACATCCCCCCGCCAAAGTACTTGAGACATGGCTCTTTCCCGTCAGCACGGCGTGGGATGAGCCGTCGGATGTGGTCGGGCATCCCACTCTGGCTGCGCATAGTTGGCCGGCGAATGCTGGCGGAGGCGACATCGGGACGGTTGCGGTGATGAGCGAATTCCTGGAGGCTCATTAGCCACTTGATGGAGTGAAAGTCAATTGAAGCAACTGCCGCATTGTATTTTTGCCACCAGTGTTGAGAATCGTCGGCGAGGTGACCGAGCGCCGAACCGATGTACATGTTGACATACTGTAGTGTCAGTGTCACACGAGCGGGGTCATTGGCCGGGTCGGCCGCTTGGTTATCCAGCACAAACTGCCGGAGACGTGCAAGCAAATTGTTCATGTGGTCGTACCACAGCTTGGCTGCAGCGGTGCTGAGTCCAGTCAGAGCTAATAGGATGTCGTCGTACGACTTGCAAGCCGGTGGGGCTTGGGGTGGTGCCGCGGTCGAGCCAAAGTCAGCTGCAAAGTTGACGTTGCTCGATCCACGAGTGAGTCGCTCAATCATGGAGAGTGGCCGGAAGTGGAGTACCGATAGTCCACGAGAGCCCACGCGTCCACTGTAGAACGCCATCAGCACAGCAGGTGCCGTATCGAATTGAACGCAGTCCCTCTCTCGTAGTGTTAGAACGAAAAACATTGGGGGAACAAACGTACCATTAGGCTGGAACATTCCGACGAATGTCCTATGAGCTGTCAGAATATGTGATAGATGAGGAGCGTAGTCACCCTTCACACGTGTGGAGGACGACGGGAAGCTTGATGAACGCAGCTCGGCCAATTGTGGCGGAGGCATTGTTCCGTCTCCGGCGGGAAGCGTCCACGACCCCCGTTGTGCACCAAAAATGGTAGGTTGACCGGCGGTAGGTAATGGCAGTACTGTCGAGTAGTGGTGCTGCTGGTGCAGTGATGGGGCTCTATTATACTCAATGCGACGGGATAGACCAACGACTAGCTCCTGGAGCGCAAGCACCTGCGCCGACAGGGCTTCAACCGTGGTAGAAGGTGGTGGAGCAGTGCCCGTGTCCCCAATGCAGGATGCATCTGTCAGGCCTGGCTGATCCGGTGCTTCATGCACCCTGTCAGCGAGGAACTCAGCTAAGTCGTACCCATCACCGGTTGTGCTGAGGGGAGTGCCGACTGGTAAGTGCGGGAGTGCTCCGTGAGTGGAGGCAAAAACGCCGGGTTTGGGAATGCCAAAACGGTCGGTTGGCGTAGTGTCACTCGTGTCGAGCGAAAGGGCGGACGAGACAGGGGCCGTATCGTCTATCAGGTCTACGGGGATTGACGCGGATGGTACGTCCGCTGGTTGAGACGGTGGAGCGGCCGGGCGAGCTTTTTGCGCTGCTCTGGCTGCCGTGCCTGCACGCTGCTTTCCTGGGGCCTTCCGAGTGGTTGGTTGCAGCGAGGATACCGTGCCGCTATCGCTGGTCGCCGAGGACTTGATGCGCAGGAGCTTCTTCTTCCTCTCAGCCGAGCGTTCGGCAGCGTCTGCCTTCCTCTTCTGCAGTCTTCCACTCGCACGGGTTGTGTCACTTGACGACGCGTGACCCACAGCAGCGTCAGTGGTGGTCGTGGGGTTGGTGGTGGTCTCGGGCTGCACTGTGCCAGAATTGCTGGTCGGGGTCGGAGAGCTTGGAGTCAAGATTGGTCGAGGTTCGGACGCTGGCGTCAACGAGGTAGCTGCGGCCGACATTGCGGGAGAAGGCTGAAAGAAGGCGGGCGGAGTTCGAACTTGGGCGCTTGATAGCTTCAGTGTAAACTGGAAACTGAGCGCTCGAGGGCCAGTGTTTACACCATCGTACGACTTGATCAGGGTTCTGGTACTATGTGCTCTGCCGCGTCCGGAAAAACCAATTCTCGGACAAGCCAGAATATATGTCTCTCAGCCCCCTATCGTGCTTGTCCTTCGTGCCGCTTAGTCGTTTCCCTAGTTGTTGTAGATGCGTTGCCAGTCCTCGTAAATTAGCTGTGGTGATCTCAAGTGTTCTGTCCTGCTCATGCTGTCTCGGGTGTCTTGCCTTGTGTTCCTTTTTTAGTCTGCGCCGTTGTCGTCGAATCGTTCTGTTTGCTTTCTGAAGTCTCTCCTAATCGGTTTAAGAGGACATCAGAGTTAATTTTGTTGAAATATGAATATAGTTGGTTTTTCTGTAGGTAGTCGTCCTTCTTGTGTGGGGACTTGTTCGGGGACCTGTCCTCCTTGGTCGTGTCCTTCACCATATTATATTGTATCCGTTGTCTTGTTACTGCTCTGGACGAGGTTGGTCTCGTTGCTGTCCGTTGATTCCTGTTGCTTAGCCCCCCGTTGCGCGTGCGGAAGTGTAGGTACCGACTGCATATTGCTGCCTTGACTGGCAGCATTTAGCTGCAGGTGTTCCTTAATGGAGCACCCCTCATTTTCAGCTCCGTCCTGCCTGTCGGTGTACTGCCGCTGTCCAGTTTGTGTTCTTGTTGCTCCCTTGTGGCCCCTCTCATATGCGATCCGTCGTGGCCTTCAGTCCTCGTACTGTCAGACTGAACTGCCTGGTTACTGTTCCCTTCGGAGCTAGCTGTCCCCTGAGCGTGCTGTAATACCAGTGTGCCGTCTTTCGACTTCGTCTGAAGATGCTGGGCTGCACTCCTGATGGTCTTTAGCGCCGTTGATGCTACACAATCAGTAGAGATGGCTCCAAACCTACACATCGTAATCCCCTGTCATAAGCGTCACTTTGTCTAAAGCGCCACCGTGTTTCTACCAATGAGCGGCTAAATTATTTCAGATGTTTCGAACACTTGTCAGAAGGGTAATTTAAACACTACCGGTAATTTGCAGCAAGGTAAAACAACTGGTCACTTTCGCAGTCATATCAATAGTCAAAAATAAAACACCATAAAGTCAGTAAATATCAGTTCTTCACCTCGCAAACTTGCAGAATACCGAGCTCGTACATTAGTGAAGCTTTGTGCAAACTATGAGCTACCCATGTGATCTCAACCGCGAGATATTGACGCGCGCTGACCGCGGCCGGTCACTACGACTATGTGTGATACACATGGCTGACTGTTTTGACAGGGGGATTAAGGTACCCAGAATCACAGAGTTTTTACGTCACGTTCAGGAGCACACAAGTTGCAATGTTTTGCGTCTTTTCTGTTCAAATTGGACGTTTGCGATTGAGGGCCAAAATTTGTTGTGTTCGGTCGACCATTATCGAGTTTAAATTTATTTTTTCATATCGCCGAATTTGGCGGTGTATACTACTCAGACTTTTTAAGTGGCCTTTTTACCTTCCGATAGACTAGATGGAATCTGCCGTATTCTCGCCATGAAGCAGTAGGCATTCTCCTTGCTGCACCAGTAGCATAATATTTGCGTGCGTTAGCTTCCTCAACTGATTTCTGCTTTACGAAAAATCCTCAGTAGTGAATGAACTCTGGTCTGTTGTGGCCAAAATGTCTCCATCTATAGACAGTCGGCCGTTTCGATGGCATTCGTGGTAAGTTCGAAGAGGATAAGACGGCTTCCAGATATTCGATGCTAGTTCGAACATGATAAGATGGTGAACCTTCTTCTAGACCAGTTAAAACCTCAAAGAATGTAATGAGTTGTCCTGAGCCTTCAACGCGCATTTCGTCGATATAGTCTCCGCAAGCGCCATCTCAGTCACATGAAGCAATACCATTATGAGTTTTCCGAAAATTTACGATCATTTTTGTCCAAAATGACATGCCTACGATTAAAGACTCCAGCCATACGAAGTGACGAACGAACTCGAAACGAACTCTCCCGTACGTCAACTACCAGCCCCCGTCGCGCTAATTGCGAAATCAACTTCACCAGCGAGAAAAAGGAGATGTCCGGAAGACGGGGACCTGCTTTTCTTTTCCGGTCAGAAAGAGGCGGTACCCCGTTGACATCCCACTGAGAATCTTGCATGTTCAGAAGCCATTCACCATTCCAGCTCCTTTCGACATAATTGCGAGGAGGATAAGATGTAGTCAACGTGTTCCTCTCCAGAGATTGAAGTGTCTTCTGTAAGCTAGAGGAACCGATGTAAGTTTCCCGCATTTTGGCAACACACAAATGCCACCCTGCGAAGTGCTGGCCACTCAGAATCGGTCGTACAAAAGGTCGACGGTCCTGGAACACTCGTGCGCATACACTGCTGCAATTACTTTTTCTGCTACGTTGGACAAGTTTCGCAGTGGTGTAGACGCAAGCACTAGGGCGTTCAAATACTCCTCTAGTATACGCAAGAACGGAAGGAAACATGCACGCATAGCCGTCTCATCCAACACGAGTGCAGCGTTCTGCTGGAATAACGTGCGAATCCAACGAAGGTTTTCATGCGATACCAACCATAGTACTATCTTTGAGCCCACCAGCAGCAACTTCTCCAGCTCAAACGAAATCATACGCCCCCCGCCAGTAGCAGCTCAAAACTGGTCTTGAGCTCGAGCATGTGTAGCAGTAACTGTGAAAAGCAGTTGATTTTCTCCGTTCGCGTTGTGCCGATTGCCAGCGAATCGATCAGTTCCATTAAGTGTACCAACTTATTGTCATAAATCTCCAACGGCGCCCAACGGATAAACGCGACAAGCAAATCTAAATTCTGGACAAAGTCACGATTGATGCATCTGAAATGTTCGCTCACGTCCATTCTTCGAAACATATTGTTTACATCCCACCCGAAAGCATCTCGGTCACGATTAATCATCATAAAAAGGGCTATGCGTGGGCGTGAAAATTTGAGACCCGGCGTACAGACGTCTCAGAAACCAGCAGCTTGATCCACTATTTGTATGCATCCACCCGTTAGTCTTTTAGTTAGGTTTAAATATATGATAGGACTAAGGAGCTCGTGTTCGCTCACTCACGCAACCCCGAATTTACCATGTGGACGAACAAGTCTTCCTTTGATTCTTCACGTGTCGACACTAGTTAATTAATTGTGATCTGAGCACAACTCTTCAAAGTACACGAGCTGTAAGGTTATGAGCCCAAAGACTTGCGGGGCTACGCAAGATCTACTTGAAGACAAGAGAAAATGCTTCGAAATTTTGCGAATATACTTCATGAAGCTGGAGCTGTATCTTCTGCGTCGCAGCCGTCGGCCAAGACACCAACCCAAACAAGGGTACCGTATTGTGGTGGGGGCGCTCAAGAGGCTGAAGATGCTGGAGGGTTTGGTGGAATGGCTGCTACGGGACTTATGCCTCCTGTTGGATGTGTGCCATCCGCTGCTGCAAATCATTCCCGTGGTTTCGGTTTCAGGGCCTGCCTTCTACTAGCGTACCAGTATCAATAAGTATGCCATTCCCCGCTACTACGTCGAAACCGTCAGTTTAGCCTGCTAGCTATGGTCAGGGTGCTACCACAGCTAATGGTGCATTTCCTCCCCCCCAAGCCCTATCCCAGCCGGTTACCGTTTGACCATCTACGGATGTGAACAAGACGGCACCGAAGATGGAGAGGAGCTTCAATTTGTACCGTGCCCAGCTGATGGCGTTTCTACAACGCTTCAATATATGGGGAAAAGTGGACGGTTCAGTGCATAAAACAGCACTACCGTGTACTGACCCGGGACTCCTGAGCAAGAATAATTCGACTCACTGGATGTTTTCGTGCGTGATTCGATTCTGCGTGGGGTAAAAACGGACGACGCCGAACGACTGTGTGAATTGCCTTCTGGACGACAATTGTGGCTATATTTGGAAGCTCACTACACAAGGAGAGGGTTTTCAAATTATGGGATGGGTTTAGAAGAAGTTCTTCCACGCTACCTACACGCGCGAGCAAACTATAGACTCCTGGCTGCAAGAGATTAACGATACTCGTAAGGAACTTGCTAATTTGGGTCGTGTTGTCGATGATGACTTGACAGTAGCTGTAATTTTAATGGGCGTTGTCCAAAAACACCGGGCCGTAGTACGACAATTCTCTCGGGTGATAACACCTGGTGGCCGCCCGACGCTGGCTCAGGTTATAAATACGCTGAAGGCCGAGACAGAAATGGACGAACATGTTTGTGACGAGAGTGAAGGTACGGCGTCAAAGGTCATATTCAATGATCAGAATAGTTCGAGTAGCAGCAGCAGAAACAACACTGAAGGAAACACTTCTAGCGTGGGCAAGCCAAACGGAAATAAGAGGAAGAAGGACAATTGTCACTACTGCGATATTCCTGGTCACTATAAACGAGATTGCAGAAAGCTGCAATTTGACGTCAAGCATGGTAACTGGACGAGGCTAAACTGCAGCTTCATGGAAATAATGTAAGAAACGATGACAAGAATGACGGGTCAAGTAGCGGCAAGAACTACGGAAAAGGCAGCGGCTACGGTGGCAGAAGGTCTCCATCTCATATCTCAATGATTCATCCCAGTGATGAGGATGTTGGCTCACACACTGGTGTTGCCTCACCAGTACAATGTCAAAATCTCGCCGTACGGTGCGTGAGGCTCTGTTCTTGGAATATCCGACAAGTACAACTGGTTTTCGAGTCATGGACTTACTGACTGGAGCAGCTATTGAGTCACAGAATGTCAAGTTTCGTGAACACTTATGTGTCAACGGTGACTATGTAAGTCAACTTCTGTTAAAGGCGCATGGTGGCCATCGCAGTATCGAGCTGCCTAATTCGATTCCGTATATAGAATTGCCGATTCACACGAACTCGGGTTCCTGTGGCGGCAATGAAGCTGCCCAACTTAGCGGTAAAGACACTGGCCTGGTTGGAAACGAGGTATGTAGTTCAAAACGACATCGGGATAGCATTTCTGATGCAATAGTGAATGATGGTACCGTCACGATTCGTCTAAACGCCATCGAAATGGAACGTCTTCACCTACAGACGACGTACGTGAGCCTGATGATACTGAATGAGCTACATGTCCAGAATCTGATCACGCCAGCAGCGTACATCCAACGTCTGAGGATGACATCAACCTAAAGGTCTTACATTGAGAGCTTTTTTTAAATAAAGGTTAGAGGCGATCGTAAAAGAAAGCCTGGCCAACTGGACTACAGAGGAACGCGTAACCAGAAAAACGGGGAGCCGGTCGAAGGACACAACTAGTACGGTGATCTACTCGTATACGGCGTCCAAACGTCCGTCTCCATGGCTATTCAGTTGAGAATTACTTCGTTGCGACGACTGATGAATTGTCGAAGTCGGTGAGAGCTGCTTTAGCAGGTCCTAATTGTGAAAAGTGGATGGAAGCAATGCAGACACAGTTTGAGTCTATGAAGAAAACCAAACTTTGAGTCTTGTTAATCGTCCCCAAAACAAGAAAGTTATGACAAGTCGTTTGCTGTTTATGATCAAACGAAATGAACATGGAGAAATTGAGCGATACAAAGCTCGCTTAACAATTCGAGGTTTCGAGCAATCCTTTGGTCTAGATTACTGGGAGGTATACGCACCCGCTGCATCGATGGAGGCAATTCGCGTGGTGTTTGTTATTGTATTTTTCTACAATTTGAAGTGCTACCATATCGATTTCACCACGGGTTTTTGAACGGCTTCAGGGATGTGGAAGTTTACATGGAGCAGCCAGAACCATTTAACAACGGATCAGGGCGTGTATGTTTGCTGAAAAAGTCTCTGTATGGATTAAATCAGTCGCCATTGATTTGAAACGCAACACTAAAAGCATTCTTGCTTGAACTGGGATTTAAGTGAGTATTATTGCTGATGGCATTTATGTCAAGTGGATTAATGGTGTACCCATTTTTCTGGCGGTGTATGTAGACGATGTTGTCATTGCTGCAAAGACCGAACATGCAAAGTGGTTGATTGACGAACTGAGTTTAAAGTTTAAGCTAAAAGATTTATGAATTGTCAACATCCTGCTTGCAATGCACGTCAACGTACAGGAGAACACGATCAAGTTATCGCAGGAGGTGTACATTCGTCATCTGCTTAAGAGGTTTGATTTGGAAGATATTCGAGTCGCCCGTACCCCCATTGGATATAAAGGCAAAACCTGCCTGCCCTCCAAAGCCATATGACTCGGCCGTAAACCGTGCAGAATTGCCCTATCGCCAACTCGTCGGATCGCTGAACTATCTAGTCCGCTGTACGAGACTTGGAATTGCTAATGCAGTCATGACACTTTCCAAGTTTATGAGTTGCTACACCGCGAAGAACTTTGACATGACAAAACGTGTAATGGGTTATCTTCAGGGGGACAGCGACATATGGACTCGTGTTTACGAAAGAGGCAACCACCAAGATGTCAATTGTCGTATTTGGTGATGCTGTTCTGGGCAATGATCCTTATACTCGCCGGTCCGTGTCCAGCTACGTGGTCAAGTTAAACGGTTGCTTAGTTGCATACCAAAGCAAGATGCAGAAGAACACAGTTCGAGACACATGCAGCGTGGAGCTGACAGCAGCGACTGGCTGTGCTGAGTATGTGCGTTAGCTGCAAAATTTGATGATGGAGCTGGAGGAACCACTGAAACAACCATCGCTGATGTTTTCAGACAACGAAGCTGCAATTCAAGTAATGACCCACGCCAGTGACCATCACAAGAAGAAATGCCTCGAATTGGAGATCTACAAGGTGATTGATTACGTATCGCGTGGTTTCATCTCGGTGAAACATCTCGCATCGAAACTTATGCCAGCTGATATGCTGACGAAATCATTAGGCAAGAACAAATTTCACCAGCACCGCAAATCACTCAATGTGGAGTGCTTACACGGGGAAAATGAAGACAGTGATGATGCCACGGAGTAATACGCAGATCGTATTTCAAAAGCTGCTGGTTCGGGGGAGTTTGAGACCCGGCGTACAGATGTCTCAAAAACCAGCAGCTTGATCCATTTTTTGTATGCATCCGCCCGTTAGTCTTTTATTTAGGTTTAGCTATATGATATAACTAAGGAGCTTGTGTTCTCTCACGACTCCCGCAATCCCGAATTTGCTGTGTGGGCGAACAAGTCTTCCTTTGCTTCTTCACGTGTCGACACTAGTTAGTTAATTAGAGACTTTTCAAAGACGAAAAATCACGCGATTTACGATTCATATTCAGCTAGGCGCAGTACCGTGTCTTGGAGGAGCTCAAACGAAACTCGATCGTGTGTTAGGGTAAAGTATTTCCGCCTATAAGCACAACCAGATAAGTTTGAGCGGCCGCTAGTACCCAGCAATCTGCGGTGAGTATGGTATTCGTCGGCCCCAAGCTCACCGTAGACCAAGCGACGTATATTCTATACGCTGTCGAGGCTGCTTCGCGAGGAAAGAAGAGGCGTTTTCTTGCCATCATGCTGCCTCCGTCTCCTTGCACACGGATCACGAATTAACTACAGCAACGCCTTTGATCGTACACAAGATAACGTCAACTCCTATGTTCGCTACAACTTCACGATTGCGCAGCTTCACTACTTGGCTAAAGTACTGCAACTTTCACAGCCAAATCTGTGGACTAGCGAGGGTGATGTGATCTGCAGCGCTGAGTCTCTGTCGATGGTTTGCCGTCGCCTTACCGAGCCATCGAAACTATTCACAGTTGCCAATGAGTTTGGTCGCTCGCCGGCCGCATACAGCCGAATTTGTAAGGCAACAATCGCTAGCTTGTATCATAAGCACGCTACTCTGCTCTATTCCTAGAGCGCAGCGACGCTCGCTGCTCTGCACGGAGAACAAGCACTATTAATAGTCGACCAAAGCGTGTACGCAATGCAGGACCTTCCTTCTTAACAAATCCTTCTACAGCTCGGCACTTTTCAGCAACCGTGTTAAATGACTTCATAATGTCATTATCAGTGCCTACAGCCGACTCCTATGGCCGCACTAAATTTACACAACTCAGCAGCGTAAGATCATCGACCGCATTAAAGTTTTTCCGACCAGCATTAGGCGTATTTGCGCTGGTCCCGCAGAGAGCAGAACGTTCCTCTTCCTGGTCGTGGTTTTCGTCCGTCGCCATGGCCACCGAACCAAAAGTGAAACTGAAGAGCCCACAACCCGAAACGAATATTTGAATGGACGAGAAGATCCCTTCAGTTTTCGTAAACGGCGCAGCGCTAAAACTCAAAGTAAACACAAATTCGCGTTCGAAAAATCTCTATTGTGCTCTGAGCACAACTCTTCAAAGTGCATTAACTGTAAGAACACCACATGACGATGGATCTGATTGGATTCATCGACAGTCCTCTTTTTATTGGGGGATGTGTCTCCAGCTGTTATAATACTGGTTTGCTGTACAGCTCTCACTTGTTGTAGAGCCTGCACCTTTCCCATTTGATGGACCTCTGTTTGTGTAGCTTGTAGTTGATCTAAAGGCGCGCGGCGATACGAAATGACTGTGAACTCGGGATACGACACGTCGTGTAGCACGCGATACAACTGTGTAAACATCTGTCGAATCGTATAGGCCGTAAAGCTCCCGTCTTGGTCGACCTAGCAGCACTTCACGATATAATTTTTCATAACGTGTTTCATGAGGCGCTGAGCCATGTTTGCACCGCACTCCCAGTCGGAGTACCAGCGCGAAAAAGGTTTGCCGTGCACTAGAGGTTTCTTGGTGTCTGACGGCCTGCCAGGCGGACGGATGATAGTCACCAGACTGGACGGTCGATCCAGTGTGCCTGCCACCCACCGACCTTCAAGGTTATTTTTGGACTGGGTGTTGGCCGCCATCTTATCCAATTCGACGCACCGCCCTGTCTGGAGGATCACGCCATTCGCAACCTCAAAGCGTGCAAATACCGCCAGGATGTCGTTGGACTGAGGATCTGTCGGAGCGGCATCGGCCGACGTGTTCTCTAAGTTCACACGCAGACTCAAAGACGAGCCACGGTAGCTGCAGTCAATGTGCTCTGAACAATAGTGTGAAAAGCACCCGCAGCACGTTTTATGAAGATAAGCGAAACACCAGCGACATGCATATGAGTATTTTACTTTGCACAAAGC
>JAIKVB010000811.1:0-19106 GCA_024679045.1 Phytophthora brassicae
GCTGGTGTTGGCGGCCTGGAGAGCTCTCGACGCCAACCAAAAGGCTAGATGGCGTCTAATTCTGACGGTTAATAGGACGGTCCAGGGATAGGGCAAATGAAGACCGGTTAAATTGGCGTGGTACACAACAACTGGACTGTTGTTGAAGTGGACGTTAAAAGGACCCAGACGGACATTTTATTGGTTGGACGGATCTACTACGGGCGGCAGCGAGAAGCGGGCCTTGTGCGGCGTGAGCAAACCGTTTTGAGCAGAGCGAGTCGTGTTGCGAACCTTCGTGGGGACGACTTGCTTCTGCTGTTGCGCGTACTGAATAGGAGACAAGAGCGAGCGTTTAGTTACAGACTGTTCAGTGTAGCGAGGGTGCATACTAATTGTACGTACTTCACGAAGAAGAGAAGCAGGCCCCATGACACTCTGCACACAGGGATTCTTCAGGATAGCTGCTGCAGTAGGGCGCTGTACTGGATCTGGATGCATCATCTATCGACGAAGCAAAATAGCATATTTAAGCTACTAACATGATACCACCAGCAGAAAATTACGGCATTCGTACCTTTCGGATAACTTCACCGAGTTCTTCGGAATACTCTGAAGACAGAGATGGAAGCTTTCCCTCTCGGAGATCATGCCACTGTTTCCCAGCTTCCGGTAGTATTTCTCCTGTGGCAATCTCCAGCATCATAATGCCTGAAAGAATAAACTAACAGTATGAGCAATTTGAATGACATACCCGAAATGGTGTGCTAGTCATCTACGTACCCAGGCAAAAAATATCTGCTGACGGAACTCGATCCGCGCTAGTTAGCAGCTCCTTGGCGATATACTTAGCATCACCTTCGAGGACCCCGATCCGGCTCGATGCGGTGGATGTCACTACTTTTCCGGCCATACCGAAGTCGCCAATCTTTAAGCGCCCGTCTTCGGTGATAAATATGTTATCAGGTTTAATATCCAGGTGAACAATATCATGCTCATGGAGGACCTTCAGCCCGCTTGTAACATCTTGCATGATACCCCACAAATACTTTTCGGATAGTATAGAGGACCTTCAGCCCGCTTGTAACATCTTGCATGATACCCCACAAATACTTTTCGGATAGTATTTCCCGATTTCGCTTTGTTAGGAAGTCTTGCAACGTGCCACCCTCACAAAGCTCCATTTGCATCAGGAAGAAGCCTGGGTTCAATCAAACCGAAAATGTCAACGAACCACTCAAACGAGACTCATAAGGGAAGAACGTACCATTTTCCTGCCACGCCTGATAATACCGGACAATATTGTCGAAGTTGTGCCGAGACGTTAACTTTTCTAGCACGGCGATTTCTTGCGTCAAGAGGTCTCTGCACGGATTCAAACATAAATGATTTAACGCTAAAATTCAACAAATTATAGTAAGCCGTTCGTACCGTTCTCGGTCGCTTCGAAGCTCTTGCTTGGACTTTTTGATAGCAAACAATGCGCCGTCTTTTGGGTCCCTAACCTAAACGTTGCAGGAACAGTATCAATCAGTCAATTATGTTGAAGAATCTGCTCGGTACAGCTTCAAATAAAATTCATACCTTCAACACCTCAGCTGATACTCCTGCACCAAGCCAGCGAATGGTCTGCAGATCTTCAAACGAGCTCACGAAATGGTTCTATTCATCTTATGCGTTAGCCAATACCCTCCACTGACACATCAAACGAGCTCACGAAATGGTTCTATTCATCTTATGCGTTAGCCAATACCCTCCACTGACACAAATCCAGTTCATTTAGCACCTACCGAACAGTATTTCACTCTCAACCTCTTCAGCACCATTTTCTTCATCCGATGACGTAGCCGAGCAGCTACGGGGCTCATTATAGACAAAGTCGCCCCCAGATCGTTGCTTAACAGCGTCGCTGGGCTAGGACACGGCGGCGAAACCGACCGACTGCTTCTTCATTCTCCACATAACTCGTGATGAGTCGCCTCACAACCAATAACCTTTTAGCTGTTGCAATTACGCACCTCCTAGCGCTTCTATGTGACGTCGGTGTGATCTGCTCGGCTGAACTAGAGCGTCTGCGGTCCTTCTTACTAGGAGTCTGCAGCACAAATCGACGGTACGGGGGTTCATTCCCCAAATACACATCCAGACGCTCCATACGCCGCGTGCGATAGCGAAATGTGCCTCCCACAGCCTCCACGGGACTGTCCCGCCCTTTGTTGCTGTTGTTATCAGCGCTTTCTCTCTCTTCTTCCTCTTCTTCATCGCTGCTCATGAAACTCAGTGTCTTGTCCACACGTGGTGATGATGCCTGTTCCATCGCCGCATGCAGAGAGCGCGCCCGAGCAGGAGACGGCGCTGAGTCCCGTGCCATATTCTCCTATTGCCGTGAAAGCAATCTGTCTTTTAAACCAATCGCAGCGCGAGGAACACTCCGGCAGTATTTATAGGCTAAAAACCAAGCTCAAGCTCAACTAAGCTGCAGTAGCAGTTCAAGCACTCGTCGGACGTGATGCTGGGCAAGATCTCGCACTGGTTGGCCACGCGCCTCGAGGAAAAGGGCGGCGCTAGCGACGCTTTCGTGCAGCAGCGCTATGACGCGCTGGTTTGTGTTAAAATCGACTGCTTTTGGATAAGAGGAAGGACTGAGAATACTGTTGTGTTTTTTTCTTCAGATGCGGTTGAAGAACGCCACGTTGGCGGTCCTGCGCAAGGAAAATGCGACGGAATTGAGTGAATCTGGTGGACTAGAGACGGTTGCAGGTGGTTTGCAAGACGAGAACGTGGTGGCTCCGATGCTTCCCAGAGAGCAACGCCCACTACTGACAGAACGCGATCCTTGTGTCGGAGAGCTCTGTACGTTTGTTACAGTGTGCATTTGGTGGTCGTGAAGGTGTTAACAGCGTAAATGTCATCTATGATATGTAGGTGTTGCGCTGGAAGAGTGTTTGGTGCTGGGACTTAAACCCCGCGATGAAGATGTTAACAGCGTAGATGTCATCTATGATATGTAGGTGTTGCGCTGGAAGAGTGTTTGGTGCTGGGACTTAAACCCCGCACTGACGAGGAAGAGCCGTCCTGGTGGCGCGTACTGCACGCCAGTACACTCATTGTAGATGAACAGACTTTGGTTCAGAGTGTGCTGTCTGCTGCCTTCTTAGCGGAGGTTCGTGGGTTAGGAATTGGCTGGTAGTTGGCTGCACTGACTGATGTCATGGTGGAATTACGACAGACTGATACGGGTAAGGCACGCTGCTGGTTAAAGATCGCGTTGAACAACCACACAATTGAGTCAAGTATTATGGTAGGTACTTGGTTGTATTTCATCATTATTCTTGCTATTTGCTTGGGAGTTTAATTGTTTTATTGGTCGCGGCTTGTGCTGTAGATTATCTTTTCGATGGCATGTGAGCATTTGATTTGCAACAACTACGAGGAATGGTCACTGGTTCGTTACTCTGAAGGGTTAGGCCTGTTTCTTGAGTTGATCATCGCTCTGCGGGAAGTGCACTTTGCAATTGAAGTTAGCGATGAGCTGCTTTGCTTGCCAGAGCCTGCAGAATCCTTGGAAATGGAGGCTACCGGTAGTGTCGAGGTCAGCAGCGCCGAAATGGTTGCAACAATTACTGATGCTGACATTGCTGCAGCGGTGGGGGTTTCGCCTTCCAGAGCTGGGTCATTTTTGCCACCACCAGAACCTCTACCAGTTCTAGTTGAGGCTGAAGACGTTAAAGATGCAGAGATTCAAGGGGCTGCTGCTGTTGGAGATGAAGAGGAGGAGGAAATGATTCAGTTACCTTCAGCTCTTTTTCCGCATCGTCTGAGGGGCATCAAGCCGTGGCAGTACGTGTTCGGTATCAGTCTATCTTCACTATCGAAGAACCCATACCACAGCCGCTACGCTTTGATTGACCCCCTTCTTGCACTGCCTAATGTTGTGGACGACTGTGTAACGATATTGAGGGAGAACCCGGATACACCACGGTTATTTCGTACGACAGTATTGAGCATTCGCTTGAATCAACTTCGCGAAATTGTGGAAGCGGAAGGTTCGGTACCACAAGATCTGGATCCACAATGTGCAGGAGCTCTGCTGCTAGACTTTTTAAAGAACCTGCCGGACTCGCTGTTAACGGATGATAAGTACGATGCCTTTGTTGCAGCCGGGCAACTACGTGATGAAGAGGCCAGTGTGCGCAATATCACATGCTTGGTGAATGACCTGCCTGTACATTGCCAAATCACTCTTAAGAAAGTGATTAATCTGATGCATTTCTTGCAACAACCGGAGAACGCGCAACAAAACGGAGTTGATATTTCTACAGCATCCGCGATTTTAGCGCCGGTGATTGCTTTTAAAAAAGACACGGGTGCCGGCTTGCTGTTTGATCGTCCGCGAGGTCGAACGCATTCGCAGTATCAAGATGTACGGTACGCGGCAGTGGGGGCCCAAGTAGTGGAGCGGATGATCCATCACTATGCCAGTATTTTCCACAATGTGAGAGTGCAGGTGGTAGATGCTCTTGAACGCTTAGAGGCCAAGAAGGAGGCGCTGCGTATGGTCTCTCATCAACTAAACCTTCAGCCACAGATGAATTTCTTGTCGGATAGACAACAAGTAAACGAGATGACTCGATTGTTTCGCAGTCATTTAGAAGGAGGCGACAATTCCTCAGTCCAGTCAAAAACTACCGCTGTTATTCAACCTGCTGAGTGTTCGAAGGCTGATCTTCCAGCCGACTTGCAAACTGAGTTGCAGTCAAATGCTGTTGAATTGGAGATAGATTTGCCAGCGAAGACATCAATGGGAACATTAACCAGCGCTACCAGCAGCGAAGAATCGTCGCCAACAACTAGCGAAACGACAGAACAGGATCTTGTGAGTATCTGGGAGCAATTCGGGTTCAACAAACAAACTGTCTTGGGAAACTTCGATAAGGGTGGTGTGTTAATGTTACGAGCCGTTTTATACTGGTTGAAGAACGACCCGGACGCTCTACCTTTGTTAAAAATGCGCGCGCTGCCGTTTTGGGAGCAATTCGGGTTCAACAAACAAACTGTCTTGGGAAACTTCGATAGGGGTGGTGTGTTAATGCTACGAGCTGTTTTATACTGGTTGAAGAACGACCCGGACGCTCTACCTTTGTTAAAAATGCGCGCGCTGCCGTCAGATTTGCCATCCTACGATGCTGGGCTTGTGATGTCGTCCATATGCGAGGCCTTAGTGAAGCTTCTGAAATTATTGTACGCTGTAAACATCGATGTATCAACTACATGCTTGTCTGAGCTAATTTATCTTTTGTTTGTTGTACCGTTAGTCTTACTCCGAAGCATCCTGAAATTGATATTGTGGCAATGTCATTGGAGCCGTTCTGGGAGTTGTTTGACGAAGACATGTACTTTAACAAATTGTTCATGTTTATGATCCAAGTATTTGACCAACTGTGGAGCGAACTGGATCCAAAAGCGGCTTCTTTCACTCGCGTGATAACGGAGACTGATGGGATCATTAACGAGTTGCTGATGACGGCTCCAGTTAATGTAAACGATATGCGAGTGGAATGGAACGAGCTAAAAGCACGTCGACTTAAAGAAGCAGAAGAGGACGAGGATGAGGAGGAGTTAGAGCAGGGAAGCTCGGTTGAAGATGAGGCGCTCCGGATTGCTGCACTCTCAGACCCTTCTGGGCTGTCACTTCCATTGCGCCACTCGAAGAAGAAACCCTCTTTCGATTTTAGCGTGGATGACTACAAGTCCAAGCTGATGGACACGTCGAATATCTTGACGGTCGAACATCTCGCTTATATTGACCACGCGTTGCCCATAACGAGTCAATTATGTCGATGGTATCGAATCTATAGCATAGAAGCAAACGGATCGTCATTGGATACGCTGCTTATGTTCGCACAAAAACAAAGTCCGACGATCTTGGTGGTTAAGGACACAGACGGCAACGTGTTCGGTGGGTTCGCATCGGATGAGTGGCACCGGGCGTTCCATTACTATGGTACTGGTGAATCGTTTTTGTTTTCGTTTGCAAACCAAAATGCAGCAGGAGGGTTCGTTAAGTACCATTGGAGCCGAAAGAACAGCTATTTCATGCTGTGCTCGGACGAATCGCTGATTATGGGCGGAGGTGGCAATTTCGGCTTGTTCTTGGTAAGTTTTTCGGAAGCCTTTGGCTTTGATTCATGCAGTTACTGACATGTTAAGTGTTTTTTTACATTTTATAGGATAGCGATTTATCTGCGGGGTCAACTGGCGCGTGCGAGACATTCAACTCACCCCCATTAACTACTTCGCAGGAGTTTTCATGCGTCGAAGTCGAATTGTGGGGCTTTACGACAGGAGACAGACCTGTTGGGATTGATCGACACAGGAAAAGTGTGCTCGACTAAAGCCTTAACAACAACTTATTTTATTAATTAAATAGTACTTCAAGTAAATTTAATACGTGCATACTTCGAAGTATTCTGTATGACAGCGGTAGTGAAAAATCAGCACATCAGGTCTGCAGTCTACACCTTTTTGAGTGTTTACTTCACGCGTTCAGTGTTATTTGGTTAATGTATTTCAGTGTAAAATAGTAAGAGCGGGTCAAATGCCCATACTGAAGGCTCATTGCATGCTGATTTCCACTTCAGTTTGTGGCATCAATTGATTGTCCAGCTCAGCTTCGAATCTTCGAAACGGAGCTTCAACAGCTTCGCGCTGCCAAGAAAAAGCACAGTACAAGGAATAGGAAAGACTCAATCAGTAAAATAGGTCATTGCATCCTTGTGAGAAGCTATTATGAACCTCTTCAGCGGTAGGTGTCGCGCTGGCTTGCAGCTGCGGCTGTAACTGCGCCAATTCATGCTTGAATATTTCCGAAAACTGCTGCAAAATTCGTTGTAGAAACGCTTTCAGCGCGGCACACGCAACTTCAGAGGTGCGGTCATGAAACAGTACAGCTTGGATGGTTTCATTCTGCAAGGAAATCATGATGAGTCCACCAGAAGAAGTCTGCACAAATGAGCAATAAAACCCAGAAAATTATCAGCTTTCAAATGAGTAGCCATCGCTCAGTAGTCTGCACCTACAGACATGGAGCCGCTGCCTGGTTGGTCCTTCTTGTCCACTCTACTTGGATCGAAATGCGCTTGAACCACCTCTGTATGAAACAATCAATAAAAACAAGTCAGCACATTACTACAGGTTGTCCGATTCGCTGCTTAACTGCACCTCCGCCGTCGATCTCGCGGGCAAACTGCGTGAAGGACATGACGAGCGCGTCGACACCTTCGGCGTGGGCCTCTGAGTTCCACTTCCATTGGTGCGTGAACAAGCACACGCCCGACTGCTGATGCAGCACCTTGAGCATGCGCATCTCTCCTAGAAGCGCATTCATCGGAATTTTACAGTAACGTTTTGCGAAATTGAATAAAATGTGGTGCACACAACCGGATTATCATGAGTGGCATGAAGGCGACGTACCGCTTCCACGGTGAAGTGGTGCACTCGTTCGAGAGCTTCCCGAGCGCCACAGAGGCCTCAAACGAGTACGTGCCACCTGCAGGAGAGGAGAAGCTCAATCACTCGTATACTGGCAAGATGGACGGCGGAAAAGCCATGCCGGAGCTTAAATCGTCGGGACCTTACGCCGCTTTGGTGTCGTCTATTAAGGTGCGTGGGATGCATTCCAAGTACGAGCCTTATGGATAAGTTGTTAATGGTTTCAGTGGACGTTTTGTGCTGTTCACAGCGAGCGAAAGAGGACAGCGAGGGATTTCTTAAAGATCGCGTGGAAGGCCCCGTGCCGGCGAAACTCTACAACCAATAGAGCCTCTTATTTCCTTTTTAACAAAGCATACGTCTTATTTGTTTACCATTTTCTAGGTGATGACAAGACTAAGTAGTAAGAGACAAAAGCTACATAGTTGACAGGTTCTTGATGTCGTGGATGGAATCGCAAGAGAGCATTCATGTTGCTCTAGTTCTCAGCCTCACTTTCACCACTTTCGTTCCACACTGGCAAGGGTAAATGCTCAAGCTCACGGTATGATCGATCGGTGGCACGATGACGCTTCTTGTAACGACGCTTGGTGTGAGGTACCGGAGCGTGGAACATTTTGTTAAGGCTTGGAACCAGCGAGGCTGCGTGTGTGCGCAAGTGACGACCGGAGTAGTCGATTTGGCTGGTGCGGCCGCGGGTTCTTGTACCACCAGTGGCGAGAATGGCGGTGTCCGATGTGTCGGATGTCTTCTGAAGATGTCTCGGGTTTGTGCACTCTGAGCAAAACCATGGGATTCCATCCGGTGGTACCATGGCGAGGTTTGTGCAGTTGAGATGAAAGGCGGCAGGGCAGCCGTCGCAGCAAATGAGCTCCCCCGCCAGGCTACAGCGAAAGCAAGCGTCTTCATTTAGATCATTCTACACAAGAGTGAGCAGCAAAAGTCAGTGAACCGGTATGGAAACAACGTCTAAACGCGGCAAATGGCGTACCTGGTCGGTGTTAACAAAGATTTGCTTGCCCTTGATGCGATCAATTAGACGGTGGATTCGGTCCGCATCGATAGAGTTGGACGACGGAATGCGCTTGTTCCACTTGGACTTGCCATTTGCAAACGCCATAATTTCATCGATTCCTCTCGTCCGTGCTTGAGAGAGACCTAGGCGCTTGTGGTTAAACATGGGAGTACGGTACGGGCGTGCAAACCCTGGACGACCGCGCTTCTTTGGCGGGTACCCTGGACCTTTATTCTTCAGAGGAGAGGAAGTCGAGATCTGGACTGTAAACTCGACCAACAAATCTGCTGTCCAGTCAGATTTACCTCCGCAGATGTAGCTGTGCAGCGCCCTCATCTCGGGTAGATGTTCTCCAGTAATGACCTTTTCGTACCAGTTGCGTCTTCGAGGTTTCTTTTCGATGAAGTTACTCTCATTCGCTTGTGGCGGAGTAAATGATACATCTTCTTCAGCCGCAGATGTAGCTGTGCAGCGCCCTCATCTCGGGTAGATGCTCTCCAGTAATGACCTTTTCGTACCAGTTGCGTTTTCGCGGTTTCTTTTCGATGAAGTTACTCTCATTCGCTTGTGGCGGAGTAAATGATACATCTTCTTCAGTCGTAGTCGAACACACCGACACGGGGCTGCTCAATGGTGGACAACTGTGAGCTTCGCCAGTGTATTTTAAAGTGTTCTTCATATGTGCATCTTGTCGACGGGGTCGGTGACTAAGGAACAATCGATGTCTTGAAAATCCGTAGTATTCCAACCAGCTATCATCCATCTGCGCGCTTTTAAGCAATGCCAATGAGGTCAAGTGAACGGGACGCTTGATTTCTGGTGGAGGTTCATTCACAAGCACCTGCTTTTTCGCTTTTGCAGTCCCCACCATCCGAGGATGGAACAACGGCAGTTTTGACCGCTTCCGACCAATTTTGCCTGTACATGCCGTGGATCCACATTTGCAATCAGTGGCCTCGCCGAAGTGAGAGAAGTTATAGTCGATCGTGATTTCTTCGTTTGGAGCGATGTTACGCCGTGCAAAAATGCCAATGCGCTGCATTGCGTCCACGTTCCTGTAGCGAGGCACGAGAACGGTTTAGATACGTTGCCGGTGTGAACACAATGGCTACGACCAACTTACCACTTTTGTGTGACGCTGTTGGGATCGCAGCTATGGTTAATGAAGCGCGATTCGTTACTGCGGTATTTGGCGTCAATAACGATGTTTTTCTCTAGCTCCATCATATAGAAGTTGGTCTGATCAACACCGTAAAGAAAGATAAGTACACAACCACATGAGCACGACGCGAAAAATTACCCCACCTCTCCATTATCGCGGTACTTGATCATCCTCCGTCCGCACTCCTCGTCATCAATAACCTCTCCGACGTATTCAATAATGAACTCTCCTGCATTAATTTTCTCGTTGGCAACGAGTCCAAAGCCTGGGCCAGGAATGTACTCCACTCTCACCGACTTGAGCTCCCTCCTCATAATAGCTCTATTACTGCACAAACTCGAGTCAGGGGCCGAGCACGTCTCGTCCGAGCAGCTGATGAAGAGCATGCGGTTGTAGCAACTTTCTCCACAGTACACAACACTCTCGTTCTCCACCTGTTTCTCCACATCTGCCAGCGGCTTATGCTCGCTACTGTCCTCCAGCTCTTTCTGGGCCTTTGCGCTCGCCATCATCGTCGTGCGCTTGGTCATAAACTTGTGCGTCTCCTCACAACACGTACATTTGTGCACGGGGAAGTCAGCAATGGGCATCGTGGTAGACACGTAGACACAGCGGCTAATCTTGCCGAATGAGGGTGGGCGATGTACCCATTGACGCTCGTCAAGGTTCTTGATTTCCGCCTCCTTAAAGGGCAATTGAAAGTCCACCACGAGCTTCTGAACTGCAGATTGAGCGGCGCCTCTTCTCTTAACAAGTGGCGGAAGTGGGGGCGGTAGACGGAGCGCGTCATCCTTCAGCAGCTGCAGGAAGCTCGTCGTTCCCGCGTCTACCGTGGGCTGCTGTGGCTCCGTCTCGGGCTCAAGCGCAAGCTCTGCAACCTTTTTCTTCTTCGTTGGTCGACCAGGTCCGCGTTTCACGAGCTCGACGCACGCAGCGGGGAAGGGCTCGAGCTGGCGCTTCTTGCGCAGCCGCCCAACCTGCTTCGGAGGCATTGGGCTTTTGTAACTTTACCTGAGACCGAAGGCGGTTGATTGGCGACTGACTCATGGGCGCCAAAATTTGCCCGCGCATCTCATACTCGAACTTTGTATTGATTCAAATTACTTAAATGCGATTGGACGAAAAGCACAACATGGCTACATGTGTTGCATTGTTGAAGATGTCGGGTACTAACCTGTTTGAGCGTCTAAAGCTGCGCTTCCCTGGCGTTAACCTCGTCCAGCATTGCTGCAAGGGTCTTCACGGCCTCCAGCTCAGCGAAGTCCATTTGCGCCTTCTTCAGCACGCCTCGGATATACAGACGGCACGAGTACAGCGCCTTCTTAGTCCCCTCGGCCAAATAGTCCTCCGCCAATCGAGAGGCTGCCGAGCAAAGCGCCTCCACCTGCTCCTGCTTCCGCTCCCATCCAGCCGCTTGCAGCGCGCGACACTGCTTCAGACGGCAGTCGCGTGCCTTGTCGGCTCGGCCCTCTACGCCGTCGTTGAAGTGCGCGTACACCTGCCAGACCTTGGCGTCATTCGTCACGATGGACGTCACTCGACCAAAGAGCATCGCAAGCTGCTTCTTGTAGTGCTCGTCCGACCGCGGAGGAGTCGCGTCAGTGGCCATTGCAGTCTCGTCCAGCGCCGCCAGATCTTCGTCGTCGTCCTCGAGTCGGTTTACTTCGTCCTCGTCCTCGTCCTCCTCGTTCTCAATCGCAGCCTCGGCATCTGCCTTCTGCTGCATCTTCTTAAGAGACTCCGGGTAGATAATAGCTTCCACAAGCCACGCTAGCATCTCACTGTCCACCGGACGTTTGTGCTTGGAGCGCATGTCCAAGAGCTGGTGCATGGCATACATGGCCTCACCGTAGCGCTTGGTCTCCATTGCGCACAGTGCGTAGTTCTCCCACATTTGCCACATATGACGCTTCTGTTTAAGCGCTTCTTGTAACACTGCAAAAGCCTCTGCGAAACGCTGGTTGTTCAAGTGAATGGAACCCAAATTACCCCAGGCCTCGCCGTTGTCAGGCTCCAGCTGCACCACGCGGGTGAAAGCGCGCTTCGCAATTGCCCAGTGATGGACACGCATCGCCATCGCACCCAGCGTGAACCAAGCGCCCGTATGCATCGGGCCCACCCGGACCGCATCCTCATAATGGGGAATAGCTGCCTCAGGGTCTCCCTTCTCGAAGTGGTAGCGTCCAAGTGATCGCTTTGCGCGAGCAAATCGCTGCCTTGAGAGTGTCCAGGATGTTTCGTAGTGTGCTGGTTCCTGCGTAAGATCGCCAAGCGTAACCCACATGAATGGAGTGGGTGCAATCTCTAACCGCTCACGCACAAGTCTCTCTGCACGCATGGGCTTGTCTAGAAGCTGGTAGCACTTTACCACATCATCCCACATTTCCAGCTCTTCGCAAATTTCAACAGCGCTGCCGAGGACGCCAAGCTTAAAGTAGCGCTCAGCCAAGCCACGCTTCAGCGCGTACCGAGGCGGGAAGGCCAGAGAATACACAAACTGCATACGCTCGCGAGCTGGGGCAGCGTCTGCAATGGACTCCAATGTGTTCTGCGTAATCGTGAGCCGAGTCGTGTGTTGGTCCACCAGAGCTTGCATCTGCAGGACAGCGCGCTCACGGCGCTTGGAGCTCTCGCACTCAAGCCAAGCACGCTCCAGCAACGCTGTCGAGTACACCATCCAGTTGTTTGGGTTTTCCAGCACGCGCGTGACGTAGGGCATCATCTCCTCGCGCGTGAGGCCGTCGTTGCCATTGCTGTTCTGTACGTCCAGACAAAGTCCCAGGAGCACAAGTTGGTCTACGATCTGCAAGTTGCCCTGCTCTGTGAGTTTGCTGTCTTCGAACGCAATGCTTTCCAGCAGCACATTATCCTGGTCCACCTGGTCCAAATTTACCTTACGATACGAAGCCTCGCCTTCGTAAACAAGTCTTTGAATCTCTTCCTCCTCAGCCGTTAGTCCATCAGCCGGTGTAGCAGCAGCAGGTTTATCACTTTCTTCACCCTCCGTTTCGGTCACAGCTTGCTTTCCGCCAAAGTCAACATGGGTCGTTTCAGCCACAGCAGTAGCGTACACGGAAGCTCCCTTGTCAGCGCTCTCCGGCTCCTTCTTTGATGCCGCGAGCAGCACCATCTGAGCGACACTTTTCTGCTGGAACTTGGTACGTTTACCCATAGATCCACTGAGCTGCACACTCAACCCCGAAATCTCCTGAGCCCGCGCGAACGTAGCCTTTCCATGTTTGTTCTTGTCAAAGTAGTGCTGTGCAAGTCCCCATTCCACGTTAGCACGGGCGAGCAGATACTGCGTATCCTTTTCAAAGCCAAAGAGTTCGTCCGTCTTCAGTGTCTGAATGTACCCACGACGAGCTTCAAACCACAGCGTGTTGGACGGCAGCTTGGCAAGCAGCAGGCGTTCGTGTGCAACGGCAGCACGGGCGTTCCACCACGCAGCCGACTTGAGTTGCTCGAACAAACCTCCAAGCGCGCGGACAGCTGCACCGCCAGTGATCTGGCGCTTGGCGGGGCCTTCCACGACATCATCGGACACTTCGTTGTCGTTTTGGCCATGCACAAACTCTTGAGCAGCTACGGACCAGTCGTTGAACGCATGATTGCCCACAAAATTCAGGAGGCAGCGGCCGATGAGCAGAAACTGAGGGTACTCGCAGATGGAGAAGGGGCTTTCACCGTCCACCTGCAACGCCACGAGCGCGTCACTGTGCGCCTTCTTGTCATCGCTTTCGGTCGAGAGCGTCAGCACGTGCGTCGCCAGGTCCAAAACGTCACGAAGCGACTCCTTCTCGAACGCCGGGCCGGTGTAATTGGCCTGCACGTACATGTCAAGAAAAGCGACCCCCACAAACAAGATCTCGTACGCAGTGACGAGGCGGCTCTCGACGCTGTCGCTTTGGTCCAGCAAATAGGTTTGCAGGGCTGTGGCGATGCTACTACAGACGTGTGTGTCCTCGTCCTCGTTGTCCTTATCTTCACTGCGCAATCGAGCCACGGATTGTAGCAGTTTCTGTGCTTCTGGGAGGCGCAGGACGTCTGCGTACTCGCCCTCGCAAACGAGTTCTGCCATCTTCTGCACCGACGCCATCTCGGCATTTCCCTGAAGTGCGTCACGAACGCTTTTGGCGTCACTTTCCAGAACGGCGCGTTCCACTGCTAGAAGTTTTTGCTGCATTTGCTGCTGGGTAGATTCTTGTGAGCTGATGGCCGAGAGACTCACGCCGCACAGTTCCTGCATCAGGTCGTCCGCCATTGCTTTTTTGTGACTGGCCTGGAAAATGGCTACGGCTTACGTAATCGAGAGTTGATTGGCTGAAATAGTACACACTAATGTTCGCTTCTCATTCGCTGAAAAGGCTACTTGTATCGACGTTATGAGGAAGGAAACCATGGCGGACGAGCTGACGGCTATGACACCGGCGCAGAAGAAGCTCTTCGAGCTGCGGATGAAGATGAATGCAGGTCGGAAGGCCAACAAGCAGGTGAAGTACACAGCCAATTATGTGCAAGGAAATCCGCGTGCTGACGTGCTCTCGTATTGTAGGAAGTGGCGGCGGAACACGACCGCGTGAAGAACAAGGACAACAAGGCTAAGAAAGAGGAGCAATACAAGAAGCGAGAGGTTCGATTGTCGACTAAAGATCCTTTTGAATATTTACTCACTTTTTGGGGCTAAATGCAACAGGAGAAGAAGTTGGTGGTGGCAAGTGGCAAAGCTCATTTGAACGAGACAGGTAGATGGCTTTTGGCGTAGAAGGGTTTTATATTGTAGTGCTGGAAATGTTTCAGTGCTAATATTGCGCCGTTTTATTTGTTTTCCCAGCGGGGGTGGCGGGGCTGAAGTCTAAAAAGGCGGACAAGAAGGAAAAGCGGAAAGCAGCTTTTGGGTGGGACGTCTTTAACCAAGACTCGCTGTATAAGGGTTATAAAAAGCGGCTCGTGAGCTTGCCGACAGCAGAAGATACTGCCATTGTTGTGGCAGCTACAAGAAAGGACGCTCTTGGTGACGAGCTGGCTTACGGCAAGGATGACAAAGTGGAAGAGGTGCGTACTGGGCTAGATAGAAAGCTGCGTGGTGTGCACTGTTGCAGTGGCAATCTTTGCTAACGATTCGGGTGTAATTGGGTAACCAAACAGGCAGGAGTGGATCGCATGGCGCAGGAACTGGAAGAGCGCATTAAGGCGCGCAAGAAATTCAGTCGTCGGCGCCAGCACTACGAGGGTGAAGATGTCGACTACATTAACGGCCAGAACCGCACCTTTAACCGCAAGGCATCGCAGGCCTTCGACAAGTACACGGTTGAGATCCGGCAGAATCTCGAGCGCGGCACAGCATTGTAGAACCAATCGCCAGAAGTATCCAATGCTCGATCATGTACTTCAAAGTATTGTCTTGCAGAATCGGTTCAAAACGTGTAGCGGTCTCAGTGGCTTGGGTCTGTGGTTAACTTAATGCTTCGTTCATTTTTAAGCTTCGTTTGCAGGCCTGGGCGGCAGTCCGTGGTCGTCCTCTGCATTGGGAAAACTATCTGCATTGGAGCTGTGCTTATGACGTACCAAGCTATCAAGAGCACCATTAATCACACTGGCGAGCCTTTCGAAGTCAATGTGTGCAGGTAACTGCACTGCATAGAGAGAGAGATCTACCACCGTAGTACCATACAATGTGCTAAATACACTGCAGTGGATGGAAAGCTTAAGCAAATCACTCACAATATATTAACAGTGTGAAGTAGTGTGCTATGCTTGCAGTTGTCTAATAAGATTCGCTCGCCTGCGCGCATGAAGCAGCAGGACTGACGGACAGTAGAATAGTGCAAATGTCATAAGATATTTACCAGGCGCCATGAAGCAGCAGGACTGACGGACAGTAGAATAGTGCAAATGTCATAAGATATTTACCAGGCGCCACGGAGTTCACCCTCACGGTCACGGAAGTTGACGGACGCAGCCTTCAGGTCCTGCACGCCTACCATCGCCTCGCCAAGGTTGGTGGAGATCTCCTTGAGGATCTTGCCGTCCTTGAAGTGGGTCACGGCCTGCACCATAGCACGAGCGCGCTTGGCTGGGTCTCCGCTCTTGAAGATGCCCGAGCCAACAAACACACCGTCCATGCCGAGCTGCATCATCAGCGCAGCGTCAGCGGGGGTAGCCACACCGCCGGCAGCGAAGTTCACCACTGGCAGCTTGCCCGTCGTAGCGACCTGCTTCACCAGCTCATACGGAGCCTGCATCTCCTTGGCAGCCACGAACAGCTCATCCTCGTCCAGAGACTGCAGACGGCGGATCTCGCGGTGCACAGCGCGCGCGTGACGCACAGCCTCGACGACGTTGCCGGTGCCGGCCTCGCCCTTGGTGCGTAGCATGGCAGCACCCTCGGCAATGCGACGCAGGGCCTCGCCCAGGTTGCGGCAGCCACACACGAACGGCACTTTGAACTTGTGCTTGTTGATGTGGTTTTCCTCGTCCGCCATGGTCAGCACCTCGCTCTCGTCGATGTAGTCGATCTCGGTGGCTTCAAGGATCTGGGCCTCGACAAAGTGGCCGATGCGGACCTTGGCCATCACGGGAATCGTCACGGCCTTCTTAATAGCATCGATCATCTCCGGGTCGCTCATGCGGGCCACGCCGCCGTCCACTCGGATGTCGGCGGGGATGCGCTCGAGAGCCATGACGGCCACGGCACCAGCCTCCTCGGCGATGCGCGCCTGCTCGACGTTCGTCACGTCCATGATGACGCCGCCCTTGAGCATCTTGGCCAGGCCAGCCTTCACGAGGAATGTGCCTTCAGTGGGAGTCGTCTGGGAAGCCATGCTGTAGTCTTGGTCGGAGCTTGGAAGCAAGTACGGGAATGAGATCAGCTGCAACGTACGTGTGGCTACGGTGGCCCATGGTGGCCCACAGTGGCCCACAGTGGCCCGAAACGAAAGCCTGCTCAAAACGTATATTTCCGTTTTCAGAGTGGTCCACGGTATGGGCCACTCTCCAAATCCTATATATTGTGCTAATGTGTGGTTTATATTTTTTTGTCTAGACCAGAAAATGGGTAAAGCACTACATGTATTTAACTTTTACAAAAATGCGAAGTAGCTTTTACCTAAAACAACGTATCCTTTAACTTTTACAAAAATAGTCGGAGCTAACTGCGAAGTAGTTTTTGCCTAAAACAACGTATCCTATATATGATAGCATTCAGTTCTGCCTCGATACAGTAGTAGAAAAAAACAGCAAAACAAAACTCACGGTATTAGATAGTATGACTACATGTAGCGGTACTATTCCAACGATGGACTTCTGCATCCACACTGTGTCATTCATATCTCTACGCTTTAGCGCTGGTCATGCTAAGACTGACTGCGCAGCGCAACCAACCAAGACTATAGGGACACCCCTTCCTTAGCTGATTTAAATAATTCTAATATGGGACGGGTGTCGTCCAAGCAAATGCGTAAGAAGCCCTACGATATTTTTTATTTCTTGGTTTGACCAGGGAAACGTGTAGCGATGGACCGGATTATTTAGGTACCGGGGAATATCCTGGTATTTTTTGTCGCGTCCGGAGCATTTCATTTTTTGTTCTGTTGTATGGTAAGACACGTTCGATATGCAGGCCGTCTCATGCTCTCAGGCAACAAGTACCTACAGAAGGACTTCCTTGCCCCTTCGTCTTCCGTTATTGTCTCCGCGTAACGCAGCGATTTTTGTCGCGTCCGGAGCATTTCATGTTTTGTTCTGTTGTATGGTAAGACACGTTCGATATGCAGGCCGTCTCATGCTCTCAGGCAGCAAGTACCTACAGAAGCACTTCCTTGCCCCATCGTCTTCCGTTATTGTCTCCGCGTAACGCAGCGCGTCCACACTCTATGTACACAGCGATTTGATCACTTCCTCCCTCGTCTTCACGACGTATCTTTCAAATCCTGTTGTCTTCGTTATAGCTTTCACGACGTATCATCAAATGCAGTAGACCAAGTTGATGTGAGCGGCAGCGTGATAGCGATAGCGATGGCAATGGCCAGAGCCAGATCTCGGGCAGCCTGAGGAGTGATCCAGCGCACCAAGCCTGATATCCGTAAAAGACAACAGCGCCATCCGCAGCCATATTTGCATAATTGCTAAAGTACCATGTAAATATACAGTGTTGGGTATACATGCAAGCATACCGCGGCCGAGACGATTTGGCCTCGCGCAAGATGAGTTAAACGGAAAAATTGAAATACCGGGTCATAACTCGAAGATCCCCACCCTCCCCCATCGTCAGGTTTTGATAAACCAGGTCCCGAAACTGATTTGACAAGTAATGAACGTGTACCACAATCTGGTTTTTGCGCAATCGCAAAAGTATAACCGGATGGGACGTGAATTCTCGACACCCAATGATCTCGGAATTGTCGTCGGTGCGGGTTCAGCATCCGAGCATTTGGCAGTCCTACGATTTGCAAACTCTCATGCGGCTTTATGTCTTCCTTTTTTTACTCTCGAAGCATGAACCACTCCTTTGACTTCTTTCCTGGCTGTTTCTGTTTTCCAAACATGCCATCGACCCGGGCGGCCAGATTTTGATCAAAATACCGGTTCGATTGCTCTAGAACTTCCATCCAACATTGCTTTGTCATGAAGAATAAAAAAAGCTTGAGCGGTGAGTCTGACAAAGCCAAGACCTCATCTGTAGGGCCGTACTCTTCCGAATAAAGCCCGGGTATCTTTGGTCTGGCGGGAACTCCTTCGACTCTACAGGTTGATACATACAACATCATTCCGTTAGCACATGATGTATCTTACAACATCTTCCCACAGACTTACCAAAAATCCACCTATGCTTAGCACAGTATCACAAAAGATGGGTATTCTTAGAGGCCCTGATTGGGCTCTTAAGCGACAGGGTATAGCACACGGTACTGACATCGGAATAAATGGCCAATTAGGATATGGTATTTGGGGTTTTAGAGACCCTTTGAGGGCCTCTAAACTCTTCGGTCTCAAAGGGTTAAGGTCCAGCGTAGAAGCGCAACTGACGGTAGAGGGAGCAGGACTTCTCGAACTGGATGCATCCGCGCGTCTAAACATCGCGCTTTCTGTGTCAGCAGCTGTACTATCAGAAAACATTCGACCGGATAGTACATCATGGTCCCATTCAATACCGCTACATGTATCTGCTGTTGAGAGTAACGGAGCTTGAGATACATTTGAAGAACGAGGAGCATCTGGATCAGATTCAGTGGGAACCAAATTCGAATATTCATCTGTAATTAAATGATTGTGTAAATGAGATGGGCGAACAAATGCTCTCTGCGCAAGGTTAACACCAGGACATTGGACCCCAGATTGAACGCATGCGGCAATAACATGACAGCAAATGGCGTGTTTTCTGTGGTATACGCAAGTGCAGGCTTTGCTTCGCGTATCCACAATCCAACCACCCTCTGGCATTCCTTCTGTTTGCATTCG
>JAIKVB010000812.1:0-19098 GCA_024679045.1 Phytophthora brassicae
CCTTTATGCAGATGGATGAGATCATTCGATGAGGTAACAGTCAAGCAGATTTGTGTTCAAGCCATTTTCAACCGATTTGTCTGAAGGAAAGCACTAAGCTCTAGAGAAAAATGCAAAGAGGCTCTCAGTGCTCTTCAAGGAGTGAGCAGACACTCAATATAATGACGAGTATCGGGAGTTTTGCAGTTTGTTCTGGCTCAATGGCGGAATGTCAGGCAAAAAGAGAGTTCAGGTTGACGAACGACTAGGATCGTATAGCAACAGTCGTGATTGTGTGATTCAAAAGCTCGAAGCGCAGATTAATAATGAGTCAAATGATGATAATTTAATTTCTGCAGAGAAGACATGGGAAGATAACTCCATGAAGAACACTACCGGAGATAGCGCAATCCAATTAGACGAAGCAAGGTGGCGATCGCCCAGATACCGATTGCATTTAACCCTCACGTAAGGTCTTCAGGTCGCCCTCACTTGGATCGTGAAAAAAAACAGTTGACGAGAAGCAACGACAGAATGTGTTCAACAGATCTGAACAACACCGACGCAGTCTCGGCGAAGTGAGCCTGACGCAGCTTGCATGTTCTCTGACTCACGAGCAGCCATATATAACGTCGGCCATTAAAATGACAACTCCAGACCAGATATACATCCGTCAAAGATACATCGTCTACTAACACAGAAACATCTGTTTTTTATAACGCAAACGCGTTCTACCTTCTCCCAAGTGTGCTGTTGAGGCGCTGTTTTAATCTTCTCCCAATCTCAAATCATCCTAGGGAACCGATTATCACTAGTAGTATAGACGAAAACGATGTTGGCGCATCTTTGGGTAAGACAAGTATGATGGATGACGCTTTGATAGTCAGAGGAAACACTCACAACGAGTGCGTGTCTATCAGTGGGATCGGCTGCTTTCAGCGAAATCAGATTGAAGCTATGATGTTACTATCTACACCGCGATCGGATTGCAAAGATGGTCTTGCATTCATCAAGTGGCTTCAGCGCGACGTATTAAGCTCCGTACCTGCTACGCTACAAGATTTGGTGGTAGAAGAAGCAGACGAAATATAAAAAATACACACTGGCTTCAAACGCTTTATCGTATAATGCCTCCGAAACAGGACGATGGTGCTCTTATATCTGCCTTTTGCCATCGTCTTCACATGGAATCCCGTTGGCGTATATGGCTGGTATCGCAACGGCTCGTGCTCATACCAAACGATCCAAAGTGAATGTAATGGATGATCAAATCAAAAGATTAACCTTTAATTTGACTTCATCAGAAGCCATTCTCCCGATTCCAGTGAACTTCGCTAATGTGCACTGGTGTGGAATAATAGTAGATTACAAGGTACGAATGGTGCTTATTTACGACTCCATGAACTCTACTGGATACAAGCTTGCTATGAAACAAATAGCACAAGATCTTTTACGACATATGAACACAGACATTTCAATTGACGAATCCTGCAGTCCTGTACAGTTCGACAGTTTTAGCTGCGGGTTTTGTGTGTGTTTAAAGTTCTGGTGGTACTTGTGTCCCTCAAATTCACAACTAATAATGGGCAATAGTCTGCTGACTCAAAGATTCCGATTGCTCTACTACATCCTGTTCGGAAGATCTTGCGAATCAACATAAAGTGGGGTACTCTGTGACTTTATCGACTGCATAATATACGCAGTTAAAGCGCTCGTTTGTCCCGGTGGTCGTCGTTGCCGGTGAACTTGTGGTGGTTGGCGGACTAGACGGTTCCTGTCGTAATATGCATTGGTGCTGGTGAACAGGTGGTGAATGGAGGAATCGTTGGTGCTAGTGAACAGGTGGTGGTTGGACGCTTTGTTGGTGCCGGTAGAATAGTGATTTGAGAACTCGTGGCCACTTGTAGACTACAGTTCGTTGCATCATTTCTAGGTTATCCTAGATAATACTTCTTGACTAATAAACCTTCGTGACTAATAAATAAACACTTTTCATTTGGGGAAGTGCGTCACATGCTGCAACCACGCTAGGATCTCTAAGTCTGCATCCTAATACTTATGCTTCTACTCGTACTGTGCACTCGATACACGCAGTTTTTCACAGTAAATATAAAATCCGATAATATATTTCAACGACAAAAATACGTACATGGACGATAACTGGACAAAAGCCTGGACTATACATACAGGCGATAACTGGACTGTAGCACTGGCCATTCGAATTTGGTACAGCGGGATAGGTCCAACCCTCTAATCAACTGTCCTGGGTTCGATCCAAGAAGTTCTTTATGTCCTTAGCCGCTGAATGCGTTCGTCAGACGATGTACATGGCATTCAATAGGACATGAAGGCAATGATCAGAAGCGGCCTATCACTTGATGTGACGACTCCTGGGACCCCAAACAGTTTTTCCCTCATCTTCAAGAAAGAACCCCCATGAGTTTGCTTTTTCCTCATCTTCTAAATATATGTAAGAAGAACCCCGATGAGTTTAAAAGGCTGCATATAACCCAATAACCCATCAGTGGATATTGTAGAAATATCCAAGAAGAACCCCGATGAGTTTAAAAGGCTGCATATAACCCAATAACCCATCAGTGGATATTGTAGTGATGTAGGTGTGAGCGATAGCAGCGCTGCTGAAGGTGAGGACTGCTTCATCAGTGTAGTTGTCTAGAGAGGTAGCCAAAATTAGTGAAAGTGTCACTCATTTTACCACACGTAAATTAGTATCAGTACACACTCACAATAATTTATGTGAAGCCAATAAAAAACACCTCACATAAATTAGTGTCGGTGACACTAATTGCGGTGGGTACTGTACGTGTACATATTTTGTCAGCACTATTTGAGGTAAACGATAAAACGCAATATTCATTTTATGTCAACTCATTTTAACAGTGATTAAAACCTAGAGACAAAATAGTAAAATCTCACTACAGAGAGTACCTCTCTGTAACGAGGTTTTGTTCTCAATACTTTCACTTTGGATTTAGCACAGTTCTGCGAAGAAATCGACTCCGCGCTCGCTGTTCTGCGAAGCACTCGGGCGCCACGCCTTCAGTTTCTCGAATAGCTGGGGGCGGATAGCATCGATCGAACATGACGGTGACACACCACCACCACGATCTACATGGTGTCGGAGCTGAAGGAGCACGCGACCGCCGCGCGGCGCCTCTACCAACTGACCGACGACCAAACGCCACCAAGATTCGCTAGAAGAGAGCGACTTGGGGAAGGCAGAAAGAGCTACTTGACGCGGCAAAGAAGGCCGGGCTGCTGCAGCAAGAAAGAAGATGGAGTTGGCAAGGAAGGAAGGAAGGCAACGCTGCAGCAAGAGAGCAAGTGTCCGTGGAAGATGGTGCTCGAGTTTTATTTGCACGTGTTAGGTACCTTAGTTAGGTAGGTAGGATAGGAGTAGTTAGCTAGATAGCGTAGATAGACGTAGCAGTAGTCAGTAATATTAGACAGTTTTGAAGTTAACTCAATGTTCTCTCTCTAAAAATTTAGTTGTTCTTCTTACACAGGTTCTTTATGAGTGAGGCTCTTTTTTCCTCAGTCACTCCCTCTGTTAACATATTTGAGTAGCTTGCTACCAATCCTACCTTGTAACGACGTATGGAAACGTTGACGCAGTACGCTTCTTCTTCACCTCTTACGGTCTCTAAGCGCAACACGAAAGCAAGTAATTTTACTTCTGGGCGTACAGGTGGAACATAGGAATAAAATACAGCCACTGAATGACACAGGTGTACTAAGACTTACCGACGAACTGATTTAGGACATGTTTTTCTGCTTTTTTTTTTGTCCCAGTATCGTAGAACCTTAGACGATGAGCTCGGTCCTCATCCGGTAATTGACTTGGTTAACTTTTTGATCTGCATTTAACAAAGAAGATGGTCAGTATATACCCTTAGGAAATACATGCAGCCTTCTTCATGACATCTAGGAAAAGGGGACGAGCACAACGGAGAAGGTCGAAGGTTTAAACATAGTTTTTTTTAGCATTGACTCGTATGAAGGAAGCCCTAAGTTCGCTCAGCGGGGTAATATATTAGTATCCGATGATAGTTGCACATAGGAAAGTAGCATACTCCGCCTTGTCAAAGTGATAGGGCCCGTCAGCGACCCGTTGAGCCACGCGTATCTTCGCAAACAACCTTTTTAGCTCATCAAGATTTTTGAGGTCGACATATTTGGGGGATTGAAATCCCGAAATATGTAGTATGGGTCGTTCCACCGCTTATTGGTGGGATCATTGAGGAAAGCTCTGTTTGATCTGACAAAGAATATCTCGTGCCATTTACCACCACAAACAATTTTAGTGTCATTTACAATTAGTGCATCTCGATCTAAAATCATAATTTTTAACATAATGTTCGGTTTCTTACCTCGGACTGCTCCATGCAGGTCCCCAACCAGGGCATCATATACAAGTAATCGTGCTTTCGCTGGTTGTCGCCAGACATGTCGGACTAAAAATTACGTTCATTGAGACAGCCGGTACATTTTGACGTAATCATATACGTCGGCTATGTTTGTGCTCGTTTCTTTTAGGTTTGCAGTCTTTAGAAACAGTGTTAGGAATTGATAGCAAATGAATAAAATCTACACCTTGAATCCTGAAAACCGTGTCTCATGCTCCTGATGGTTGTCCTTCACAACACCATTATTCCTAGCCATGAGCTCGTTGCCGCGGAGATGTCGAAGTGATTTAGACGTCTCTGAGAAAATCGCAAGTTCAAGTGGCGACAATGGATCAAATGTGTTTTATTTGTATATAAACTCACAAGTTCAAGCGACAATTTGTGCAACATCAAACTATTATTTCGTAAGAATTCGGGTTCGCAACCCTAAATCATACTTTGTTGGAAGCTATGGTAGTTGTTAGAAGGTTATAGTATGGCAGCTGCATCTTGGAAGATGGGGTAAAATGCGAAATATATTACAAGTTCAGTAGTTGAAGTTGGCCTGAAGTACTTTCAAGTTGACCGGAGCGCATCGGCGAACCTTGGGCCTCAGTGACTAAAGAATTTCTTGTTCTAAAAGACAGTATTTCTTGTTCTAAAATACGGTTCTGACAAGCGAACCGGATGTTATACCCAGCCACCGCCGAGTACTATAACGTAGCTAGACGTTCAGTAATACGGTGGCCATAGGCGATCACTGTGAAAGGTAACGTCACGGCCACCTTGGGTCGATTTACTGCTCTTCCGCCCATCTGAGGCCTCCGACTAAGGGAATCAGCGTCATGATCTCACCCGAGCAGCTTCACACAAGATCGCTAAGGTATTTGTTTACAGTGATCGTATTCGGACGAAGGCCTCCGCACACGACGCGATACACGCAAGCACGATTGTGTTTTCAAACTATCTTGTCTTCGACCAATTGAGCAGCGACGCATTAGAGTTTTTCGTCACACACGCCCCTGGGCTGGTTCATCTTGTAACTAATACACGCAAGCACGATTGTGTTTTCAAACTATCTTGTCTTCGACCCATTGAGCAGCGACGCATTAGAGTTTTTCGTCACACACGCCCCTGGGCTGGTTCATCTTGTAACTATGCACAACATGGGCTGGCGTCACCGTAAAGTTTGCAAACGGATTTTATGCTCCGTTTGGCAGCTCCCACCAGAACATTCCAGTTGCTGGATCTTGGTATGCAAAGCACCACAACGCATTTTGGTGTACCCGTTCTGATTGAGTGTTAATAGTTTTTTTTAGTTTGACGCATCAATAAAATCATTCGATCAACAAATCTAACCAAGTTCCGACGACGAACAAGTTCCGGATTTGTCATATGCTTTCCGCTTATTAACATACATAACATTCACGAAACACTCTACACTACAAGTCTGTACTAAGATTTTCTCAGCTCAAGCGAGTGAGACGAGCAGTCAGCAATTACTTTCGATTTAGCTGAAAGCGAAACATTGCCACCCTGCAAACTCCCAATGTGCGGGTACGAAAAGAACGGATTCCACGACAACGGATGCTACGACAATCAATGTCACGAAAAGGGATGCCAAAACTCAAGCTGATACCACGACGACGGATCCAACACAACAAAATTGATACCACGACAACGGATGCGACGGATATCTAGAAGAACGGATGTCACGCCAAGTGATGAGAAGGTATAACGGATACCACGACGGCGGATGTCACTGATACCATAACAAGAGTGCATACCACAACGAGCACTGACGTGTCGACTAGAACGGATGTCTCGACAACGGATGTCACAGATTTCTACAATTGTTATTGTCTTATTGAATAATATTGAACAATTTTGAATAATAAATGACTTGAACCACTACTACTTTCGATGTAAACGAAATTCTCTACAAATTGAGCTAATTATTCCAGATGGGCCTAAGATGGATCTCACGAATATCTCGACAAAGGCGGATGTCACGGCAACGGAAGCGGATGTTCAACGGATGTCACGACAGCGGTTTCTACGGGAAACTGATGCCACAACGAGAGACCGATGCCAATGGATGTCAAGGATTTCACGACAAGACCGGATGCCACGGCAATGGATGCAATGAGTGTTAACGGATGCCACAACCCGCGGCAAGACCGCCGAGGCCTGGACGGTAGTTGCAGCTAACGAAGATGAAGTCCGTGGACAGGTCGAAGAGATCTTCGGATATTTACATTGACTTGAATCCGAGTTCCACCGTAGTAGTATACCACAACGGGTAGGTTGTGACTGATAGCGTCACTTGGAACATACACGTATACACGAGTAGTCGACACACGTGTTGGCGGTGTTACCCGTGCTAATCTCTGTCTCCACGTCAGTCCACTCTGGGGGTTGCGAAGCGGAGAGCACCTGTCGGTGTCTTGGCGTAGCGGATGTATTGGGATTTGTAGTACGCCACGGCCGTGTTGCACCCCACACATATAACTTTTATGGTGGAGTAGTCAAGCGTGACGGTGGAAAGTGATGAAGAAAGTCGGTTGTGGCGATAAGAGCTGCAGTACAATTAGTGAAGATTTCACACGCATATTTGGGTCCGAGTCTGCGTTGAAAATCTAGAGGTGACGCTGTGTTGTCCACAGTCGATTTCTGGACATACGCCGATTACAAAAGGCTCCAGCTATTGGTGGTCTCCCTAGGCGACTTTGTTGGTAGACTTGTATATTTGCACCAAAAAACTAATACGTCGGGTGCCGATATCATTGGTCAAATGCGTAGCTTGGTAAACCCAAAGCACCCCGCATCCAAGAAACCGAACAAGAAAGAACTATTCGTCGTTTCCTGTTTTCTTCTCCAAGGTATTCTGCTATCGTATTTTCAATGCAAGTTTCAACGCCTTATTCGGTGTAGAACATGGACCACATCTCGAGGCGTCACGCCGTATTGACGTTGCCATCGAATGCGCTCTTTTGAGCAACTTTCCGATCCACATATTTCACCTCCGGGTTTTTTCATTTTTTTCAGCCAATTTCTGCCCTCGAAATGTTATATTCGAGTACAAGGATCAACCATTGCTATTCAATTTATTTGAAACGCTTCCAGGTGATTGGCGGAATCGGAATCGCGTGGTTGAAAGCACTTTCGCTTCGCGCGCATATTGCGCGCTCACTCCAAATGTCACTTTCATATTTGCCGACCGCCTCATATCCGACCACCGCGGGTGTTCATCTACCCTCCATTTCTCCACCATGATCCTCACCAAAGGCCCTACAATTTCTATTAGCGAGACGTACTACCTGTCGTCGAAAAGTCATGCTATTTTTCGTTTCGCTGGCCGTCGGGCCACTTGATACTGCCAGTCACCCCAAACGCCACAACGACCTTTTCACTTACCATCAGACCACGTGATGCTTCTTGACTGGAGGCATGACGCCGACAGTAGTCCCAGATGAAGCGTTGGGTCACGTGACGATGGTCATGACGCTTCATATCACCCCTGAAATCCACAACGACCATTTCACAAACCGTCGGGCCACGCGACGCTGCCCTACTAAGGTCATTACGTTGTCTGTCGTCCCTGACGCCCGCAACGACCATCCCACGGACCGTCGGGCCATGTGATTGCGGTATTCTAGTACACATCAATTTACGGTAATAGATGAATTTCTTCCTCTCGACGATGGCCTTGACCATCTTGCTCATTTAATTACTTGAAACTTGGTTACTTGGCACCTCAGGTTTCAACTGCCGACTTACTCGGCGGCTGTTGTGTGCTCTAATCAAGGAATCCAATGATGACAGCCCTGCACGCGACCGCTTCGTCTTAAGCGATAAGTCGATCTAAAGTTGCTTTCGCAAATCCAGGTCCTTCGTTACGCAGAAAAGTTATCCACTGAATCCCTTTAACGGTAGTGGAACTACCATCGCTATCGAAAACCCGACAAACCACGGTAGTTTGAAGATCGACTCAAGTCTGATACTTTTACCGAGAACACCGGCAAAGAAGAGCGTTTTTCATTATACATAACCCCGTATTACATGGATACTCCCATGGAAACCCCGAAAACGAGGCCCCCCAGCATCTTCCGACGCAAAGGTGATCTAGACGAGTCAACTAACGGGACGGATCAAGAGCGAGCTCATCCATTAAAACATGATGATACGGTGAAGGATCAAATTCGCAATCAGCCATGATGATGCCGATACGCCGACAGTATTTTGAAGTCCGGTCACACGTATCACTCGACATGATAGCCGAGTTCGACGGGAAGAAATATCGCTCAGATGCTTCACTCCAATCGCTTAAACGGTTCATCTCCGAGATGAAGGGAACGCGAACTCCTCAAAATGCTTGGTTCGAATCATTGTCGCTAAGTTTGTCGAAAAGCTGGCATCGACAGCTTTCAAAGAAGACGCAGGTTCGTTGGACCTTTCTCAGCGCCGCATTATTTAATTATTATTATTTGCAATTCGACCAGTCAGCGCGTACTCGATACTATTCAGCGAATCGTAAAGCAAACAAATCAATCTACGAGTTCCCCACTCGACTGAATGGATACGCCCGAACGACGGGGATTTATTTTGAAAAAAGGGGGAGCCGATGCAGCACACCACGTGAAACAATTATTGTTGAATTGCTGAGATGTCGATGTGATGGATTTGATGTACCCCTCCAGTTGGATGAAATTTATTGAGTGGAGAATATCATCAATCGGAAAGTGCTGGGTTTAAAAAATAAGAAGCAGTGTCATAGGCTCGTACCGAGTCAAAACAAGCCGCTGGCCGAAGCAACAATCGTCGCAAGAATGACTTAACACGACGTAAAAACCGTCGAGACGATCGATACGACAATCACCAAGGTGATCGTCGCGAACCCCGCCGAGATAATGAACGTAAGAATCGCCGAGAATATAGACAGGAAATTCACCGAAATGACCGGCACCCCCAACACCAAGACGGTCAGTGCCGGTTTTGCGGCCGTCAAAGGTACTATCGATGATCTTTACACTGGAGTGGATCAAAGTCTACCAACTCGACGACTGGATCAGTATGGGTCATTCAAGGAGGACAGCGACTATAGCCAAGACGAAGAGTATGATTCCGACCAAAATGATGACTACGCGGACGCCGGTTACGCAAGTGATCGACCACGTGGTGTTAACGATCGTCCGGAAGGAATGGAACGTCTCCCAAACGAGTTGACTCGATCGTTCACATCGGACAAGCCAGATCGCCGGGCCGTCGCGATAGTTCACGAGAACGACCACGTTATGGGCTATTGCCACTGGCGCTGTAAATTCTGCAAACAAGTGCACGACATAGAACGCTGCGAAATATTTCTACGGATTGAGAAATTCATGAAATTCGTTCGCACCACTGTCGACAAGTCGGCTGAACCAGCTGACCCCCAAGACATCTATGGTCCGAAGATTTAAACTCGGTGGCCCGCCAACGCTGACTGGGTTGGAAGTAACCGGGCCGCCACAGTTAGTTGAACATTCAGAAACAGCTAACTTTGTGTTTGCCTTTGTTGGAACATCACAACGAACCGATGATTGGAATGAGCGAAACGATAGACTTGAATGTGAAAATGAAGGAATTGATGAGCTCGGCGGGGCAAGTGCGGACAACCGAGTAATTACGAGTGTGGAAGCCGATCCCAGAAAGAGAAACGGGTCGGTAGACCGCTCCAAGACAGTTAGATGGAACCCTGGAGAACGTTTGGGGTGATGTCCAACGAAGAAGTCCGACCGCCGGATACGTATGCGTGCCGTACTATTCTGCGCGATCAATGATGAGACAGCAAAAATATTGTTGGATACAGGGGCGAACGTCTCGGCTATCAGCGAACATTTTGCTAAACATTTACGATTGAAAAGGTTCGCCAGCAAAAATCTACATTTTGACGTCCAAGGCATCGGTAAAGGTAAAGTGGTTATGCGATCGAGGGCTGAAAGCAAAATTATTATTTGGTGGCAGGTCGTGTATGAATTCGAAGTGTGGATCCTACCACATTACACTGGATTTGATTTGATGTTAGGAACTGATTTTATGATCCCAGCAGGAATTCGGCTGGATCTGTACAACTCGGCTTCGAAGTTACCTGATGAAATCATAATTCCGCTAGTCAAGTCGACAAGTGCTGAAGGCGAAAAACCTTCTTACGGCGACAGAGTCAGCTGGGGTCCCGCAGAAGATCTGATTATCGAGGGGCGGCTAATCGCTGAGTTCTGCTTGCAGAGAGTCCAACCTTGCTCTACGTCACATGAAATGTGGGTTAGAAGGTCAAAAGACTGGGTCTCTACCATTGTTCACAACCGTCATGGTAGAGTAGTACGGGTATGTTTTGCAAATGTCACTCCAAGGTTCGGCCTATTTTCCAGTAGTTCAATGGGTATCCCATGAGTAGCTTCCAGGTGAAGACGGTTAAGTCAGAATTGATTCCCCAAAGTATCGAGATTGGCAATTTTTAGCTTCCGAAACCGCTTTGGATAAAACCCTGCTGTCCAAGGAGGAAATGTTGTATAGAGAATGGATGTCAACACAACGACCAGCAGTCTAGAGTGAGGATAAGAAGGAAACACTGATTGGTTGACATCTTGCACTATGATTATGACCGGAGTCACTAATTCCGAGGGGACAGCACTGTAAAAGTAGTCGGTGGCACTCACCAAAACGTAGAATGTAATCACTATCAGTTTGTAGTGCTGCACTTATTTCTCGGTATACAGCACTGTGAGAACGGGGTGTGCCACTGGTGTGAATATCTGGCTAGTGACGAAAGATTGAGACGTCTACAAATACTATCGAGTGAATATATATGCAGCACACACTTTAGAGCAATTGAGACCTTTTAAAGATGGTAAATTAGAGGAAACACGGATCACATTAGTTTTGTGACACTATGTAGAGGAGAAGGCTGCGAGTGTTGGTTGACAAACTGTTGAACGATTTTGAACGAGCGAGGTTATATATGAAGGCGAGATCCACCTTTTTTGGCGCAGTTGAACGCTGTAATATAATGCGAGGCGAAGCTATGTTTATTATTTTGCAAACTAATCGACTTCCAATGGCTACAGAAATATTCACTGGGGAAAGTTCCCCGTTCAGGTACATGTAGTGCTTGTATACGGTGTTGGTCCTTACAACTTCCATGCCACAAACTCAGATTTTTCCGCACAAAAGCTCCTCATACAGTTTTCAGCTGCTGAAAGACGCTGAAGGTGCAGCTGATCTCTCGCTCACAGTCTCCATCGTTTTCCAGGGTCATTTCAAGTCTGTTGGGAACTAGAATGGAAACCTAGCGCAGCGATGTTGTACATGTTGCCACCACCTGAGAAGCTCCAAGCTCCGATTCCAATTGGCAAGTGTTTTCACACTGACGGTCTTTCACTATGTACACCACACAGTATGAGAAAGATTACCAGTGTTCACAGCTTACAGTCTTGAGGTTCAAGGACGAACGGTTTTATTTGCCGATGCCTCGTAAACAGGATGAATTGCAAAACGTTTTCATGACGATTCAACTGAGTGCACGAAAGAAGAGATTAGCGCATGGACTGGCCACTGAAGCGAAAGATCAAGCACGAGCAGCCGAACTGGAGCTTCTTCGAAGCAATCAAAAACTTGAACGCGATAATGAGGAGCCACTGCTAAGTCACGAAGCGCGACGATATCTCCACACAATAATCAACACAGCGAACAAAACTTTCACGCACTGTTGCTTCCTCTTTTCCAAGCGTGTAGAAGAAGTTTGCGATATTGATATCGAGACAGGAGATGCTGTAGCTGCCAAACTCGCGAGAGAACTCAACGTTGAGTACGTCAATACAACCGGTATTAAGTCTGCCAAAGTACGATAGGCTGTGCTCTCGGCTATGAAGGCCAAGTTACCATCAATGATGACTCCAGCGGAGTGGCTTGACGAGATACACTGGAAAAGAAGGAGCGCGAGTGGATCATCTTAGACCGCATTCTCCACTCTCGACTGTATCGCTAGGAAGACGACAAGCATGGTGGTGTAAGCTATAACGGCTATACAAACGCTCCTGGCGTGAAACTCCGACTCCACGGTGCATATCCAAGGCTCTTGAAAGATGAAGAGCAACGCGCAGCTTTAACGCAATTGGAGATCGATCGGATCATGAAAACTCCTTGGAATCTGCTGGAATGCAATGAAATCATCAACCGTAAAGTCCTTTCGCGCTTCTGAGATGATTATGGGAATACGAAGCGTAAACTGAACCAAAATGGGTCCCTGTACAACGATGGTAACTCTTCTTCGTGCGCAAAAAACAACCGAAATGACCCGCGAAGAACGCGAATGGCGCTTGTACGACCAACTACTTAATCCAGTGTACTATCCAGTGATTTTTAAGCGTCTAGCAAAGGAAATCGCAGAAGCTTTCATAGTTCCTGGAGGTCTTGAAGAAGTGTTTATTTCACCCAAAATTACCAGAGAAGACCTTGTGATGGCTATCAACACTCCAGAGAATACCTTGTGATGGCTATCAACACTCCAGAAGAAGAGCTGTACAAGTTGCCAAATGATTTGCTTCGTGGACATACTTTGCTGTTAAAATACGACCCGCAACTCACCCAGAATATCATCAGCGCCGCTCAGATCCAACAGCAAAGCCACGAGTCACAAAACACGACAAATACTGTACAATTGGATGTTGATGCTCGATGTCGTCTCGTGTTTCAGGAGCTTCAGCGTGCAATTGCCAACACAATACTGTACAATTGGATGTTGATGCTCGATGTCGTCTCGTGTTTCAGGAGCTTCAGCGTGCAATTGCCAACACACGCAACGAATTTATGGACTCGTACGTTCTCCACTCCACGCTGCAGCGTTTTCCCACCAAAGTTTTACGTAATGAGCTTGAAAAGGATCTGGATCGTCTACTCTTATCTCAGATCAAAGAGAATGAAGACTATGAAATAGCCAATTTACTCTCCAAGAAAGAGGTTCCTTGCGTGGCTGGCTTGATGTCGAAGTCCATGATGAGTACGCACCAAGATGATTCCTCCTCCAACACCGCCAGCTGCAGAGATTGCGAGTCCCAAGCGATGAAATTTAACGCAAACGCGTCGTTTGTGTCGAAAGGCGATATTCTGCGCACTTCTGGGACGCCATCACTGGCGCCCAACAATTTTCTTCTCCGTTTGCAGGGCGACATATCAGCCAAATGTCCGAGCTCTATGCCAATGAGATCCAAATTAAATCTGAACATGTAAATCGTATGGAATTTATTTTTATGGGTGCTATCGACTGAATCCGGCTGCTATATCAGGATGCGCAACGGGATCTGCTAACCACTATGTCGGCTTCGCTTGTACTGGGTAGAATTCCGAACTTTTGCACTTGGAACTTTTCGGCGTGTAGATCGACGAGCAGGTTGCACTTCAGTGTCAACGATAGTATGGTGACCGATTTCTGAAGCGGATTGTCGAATGATAGCTGGTGGAGATAATGTTAAGGGAGCAACATCCACTGGATTTGGGAGTTCAGAATGTCGATTCTCTTGCGCACGCACATTCAATTGAGATGGTGGCTGTACATGTACCACAGCCTGAAAAAAATGTTCACGTTGTTCAACAACATGAGGATCACCATCTCCCGTCAACACCTGGACGGCCATGGATGGTGAAATATCAACACCGATTAGTTCAGCAGACGAGCCCTCCATTGTTTCATCATCTCTGTTTGATAAGGAGTGGGCCGCCGATAAATCGTGACTCTGTAGGATTATAGAGCTTGATTGGCTTTGCTCAAAAGTAGGAAGAATTTGCGTACGCGAATTCAGTAGTGTTACTGGTCCAAATACAACAGCATTTACGAGGACCGGCTCTTGCACTACTACAGTGACGACAACACGACGGGCGTATCGAGAAACGTGTGTCAACTGTGGTGGTGCGACAAATCGTTGTTGCATGGATGGCATTCCAGGACAGTCAACTTCTGCAAACTGCGTGGCCTTAATAACATGAAGGCATATGCCAGCCTTTTCCCAACAAACGCACATGCATGTCCTACTAGTCGCATCAACAATCCATCCACCTTCAGGCACTCCTTGCCACATAAGCCTCTTGTAGTCAACAGATTCATAGGAGCGTCCATCGACTGATTGCGAATTGTTTACGTCTGTATCCAAATCATCGGCAGGTATCTCATGCACAACATTTGAACGTGATATACGTACAAGCACGGAGCTGGGTGTGCGGAGCGCAAGAGTCGCGACCATTTCCCTCTGCTTTTCAGACCTACTATAAGACGCTTTCATTCGCTTAGAAACGGAAGCACGACCATTTCCCTCTGCTTTTCAGACCTACTATAAGACGCTTTCATCCGCTTAGAAACGGAAGCAGTATTGTCGAAAATACGCGTTGACGAAATATATGCAATTCGTGACAAATCCAAACCTAGAACAAGCTCAGTCGGGGTAGCGCCCTTGTTATCATTCACCAACTTTAGCGTATAATGATAGGTTTCGACAGGATTATTAGTTGCACTGTATCCGGTGGATATGTGGTAGGCTTGCCAGTTGCAAAACGTGGCCCCAGTATCCAAAAATTGATTACATGGCTTGCGAATCTTCTGAATGGCGCACAGAATTCCGAAGCTCCACACCACGACCGTAGTACATATTCCCGTTTTCGTAAATAGTCAGCTTCATCACGTGCAAAATGCAAATCGTAAAGATCTCGAAAAATCATTTGTTTTGTCATTCCACTTAGCTTTTGCTCCTTAGCGTGTTTGAACACATTTTGCATTACGTGAAACCAACACATTAGAACGGTACTCCCTGGCAAACCATTAGAGGTGGCTTTATACTGCGCTTTATCAGCGTCCATCATAACAAAGTCAGGTGCAAATTGAACACGAAATTCATGAAAAATTACTCGTTTTAGAAAGGATAGGCACCAAGATACATCAGATGATCTCCGTTGTGATGTGCAATAGTATATCAAAGGTAAAAATGTACCGCTGCGGTCCGAGATACCAAGAACGTAGACATGATACTTTTTTTTAACAATACTGTGCGTACTGTCCAAATGTAAAATAGTCGTCAACTCAGGATTCTGCTGAACAGCACATAACTTTTTAATAGATCCATACTTGTCAATCCAATTCGAAATGGGTTCGCTTCAGATCCTGTTCCCAATGATGGCTGCAACACACCATCTGTAGCCTTTGTATCGCAAAAAATGAGCAGGGATTCTCCAGTTCTATCCGCACTGCCACCATCGTACATGCTCCGTTTACAAATCTTAATTACCGTCCATACTGTCTGGCTTGTTTTTGTGTCTCCATGGCTTCACAAAGTTCTGGACCTGCTTTAGATCAGGCTTAGGGCCGGGAATCTTCTTGTCGTTAATATCCCGGCACAGAAAAGAGTAGAGTAGCTGCGCTACCATAGACGGTCGATCCTTTAGTTTTGAGACCAGGTAAGCATTCGTCGCCGCCGACATGCGAGCGTTGGAAATAGGAGATGGCGGTGCATCTGAAGCTGCAAGATGCTCTTCCTGGGAATATACAATCTTGAAATCTACTTGAGTACACTCTAGACATTTGTAGCGGCACACACAGGTTTGCCCATTTGATTTGCAGCGACTTGAAGTGCAATTAGTCATAATAGAGTTCATATTATGCACCTCTGAAGCCAATACGTCTTCATGGCGGTCCACACGATTCATAGTACAACGTGTGAGATTGTTTTTTTCTTGGCGTGACGAGGTAATCCAGCAATAAAGTCGTCGTAAGACTCAGGATGTCATGTTCTCCAAATTTCTTGCCAAGGACCACGCCCTGCGCGATAGCGTGGAGCTTCCTCCATAACGTTAGAAAGCAGAAACTCACAAAATAAACGTATATTTGCTCATTGGTTACTTTTCCCATTTCATCAGTGCTGAAACCCCTTCCTTGGGTTAGATTACGCTACATTTAGGTTAGTGTCCCCTGTCTAATTTTATAGTGCTGAAATCCATTTCTTTAGTTCCGCCTTTCTATTTTGGGGTGATGAATACGAAATATTAGGTGACTAACGCGGCCCTCGTTCTCATGAGCAAATGGTAATAACCATCAACTAAGTCGAGAGCACTGTACACTGTACTCCCACCATATTGTTCTGAAGAACATCCTTCCTAAGAATCGGCGTCTGAGCCGGAATGGTGGCGACGTTAATCTTTTTAAAAGCATGAACGAATCGCCACTTGCCAATCGGCTTTCTGACACAGAATGTCGGCGTGGAGTGGGGAGACTTGCTCTCACGCACCATTCCCTCCGCGTGCTTTGCACCAAAGAACGCGTCTATGACGACACATTGTTCTCGTGGCAAAGGCCAATGTTGAGCGACACAGTATTTGGTTCCAGGGACCAAGTCAATCTCATGACGCACTCCTTGATCAGGAGGTATGGCCGAAGACGGGTCATTTGAGACTAGGTCTTGGAATTCCTTTACCAAGTAGTAGTTGGATCCGCTGGATTCCTGAGCACTCCGCCGTCTCAGCGCCTCCTTGGTGTCCACAAGGACTGTTTGGTCCATAAGCGACGAAGAGTTTAACTCCTCTTCAGGTCGAATAGTGACCACTTCGGCTAACTCACCCGCCTTAAAGGCCTTGTTAAATTCAGCAAAGGACATCTCTACCAGCTCTAAGAGATCCGTGAGTACGGGAATAGCCTTCAAAGTGACTTCACCATCGGCTTCGCCTGTTACTCCACTTACAGGTGAATAAAGCGTCTCGCTATTGTCATGACTCGACATTAAAGCAGTGAGGGTAGAGGCCGAGCGTCTGGCAGCTACCATCCGACGTCGCTGTTGCCTCCGCGAGGAGGGAGAGCACCTCATAGAGGCCCGAGTGTTCAGACTGAAGCTCTCTACAGTTGTTTCCATCTCTTCCATCTCCGAAGGAGATTCATTGTCATTTACGACATCCGGTGAACTGTGTGACTTGCAGTCTTCACCCAGTGGGTTATGTGCCACTCCACACGCATCCGAAGGGCCCGTCCCAGGATGCCTCGACACATTGTCGACCACGCCAACCTTGGCATGTAGCAACTGCTCGTTATTATCGCTACGAGCGTCACTCGGTAAGTAAAGAGTCACCCCACGCGCATCATCAGGGCCAGGCCCAAGATGCCTCGGCTTATAGCATATCATGTCTTCATTGACATTCATCGTATCCTCGTTATCACAACGAGTATCGCTCAGTGGCTCACGTGCCACACCACTTTCAGTCGAGGAGCAGTGCTCATGACTCGCGTCTCAGACGCCCTCGGTTTCCAGTAATACCGATCTCAAGCATGTTGACCGACTCGGTCCAGTGCGCGCGTCAATAGCGCGTTTTGCTTCCTAGCAGAGGTGGGTTCATGACTCGCCAGAGCTCCGTCAGGAAGCACGCGCGTAGCGCCTAAGGTCTTAGACCTCCAATCAATCCATGGCTCATAGCGTTCAAGCCAGGCCATGCCTAGAATGAGATCATATCTCGCATCCAGGTCGAGGACCAGACAGCGTTCAACTCTATCGAAGTCCAGTAACTTCACGCCCATGTTGGCAGGAACCTTGGGCACCGTGACACGTGTCCCATTGCTAGACGAATAGTGAAATTGTCATGGTTACGACGAGAAAGCGCTTCAGCATTCTGCTGACTGTCCTCTATCGTCGAGCGTCGAGCATAATTTCCCGACGCACCAGAGTCAATGATGACCTTCCATGGCTTAGTAAAGCCCTTCACGATTGCTACAACAACCAGCAAGCCCGGCTTGCATTTCCGTTCCGGATTATAGAGCACGGTGCGCTTCGGGGCTAAGCCCTGTGAACCTTCTCTCACAGGTTCAACAGAACTTAGTTCTTTCCCAGGAGGGCGCCCCGCACCTACTGGGTTTTGGCGTTTCCCCGCCATGAGCTAGGCTTCCGCACAGGAGCATAGCTCTGGCTCTTAGGAGTGCTGCTTGAGTTTCATCGTCTACGTAAAATGGCACTGAAGCTGTCGTCATCCCGTCTTGTTTCTGTAATAAACACGTAGATACAATCGGCGCATCCAAACTACACACTTTCCTATTCGACTACAACAAAAAAACAACTAACGAGCGTATCCCAACTCGCTGGGTGCAAACGTCCCAAGAACGATTCGGAAAGTTCAGCGAGCTCAGTCGGGTAAAAAGCCCTTGGAAAGAGCTAATGATTAAGAAAGAGGTGAAGCTCGATACTAAAGTGCAACTCATACGGCCTCGTCATCTTCGCACAAAGTACACTTCTGTTCATGTCCTTACTGGATACTTGGCAACTAACACTATTGTATGCACTCACAAAATAGTTATAGCTCGAATGAGTGTATTTAACACTAACTTATGTGATCGTTTCTAAAACGGACGTTGAAATTTACTGAACACTAAATACTGTGATCGGTGTAGTTAATCTACTAAAAAAGTTTTTTTTATCAACGGTCGCTTCGTTGACAGTTTACCATTGGTCAATACAAAGTCAACAGTCTTACCATAGGTCAGAAACAAATATCGAAGAATAGTTAATTAGTTAACCTACTTTTAACTACAACTAATAACCATTTAGCCCCCAAACCCGAGGCGTTTGGGCTGTGTTCATTTACCGAAACCCTGTACACGATAATTTTTATCTCAATGATGTGCGCACATAGTGAAATAAAGGTATTTCGTAACGTGTCTTGT
>JAIKVB010000813.1:0-19083 GCA_024679045.1 Phytophthora brassicae
TTTCCTTTAGCGCACTGCGCAAAGATTTCTATTCGGTTAGAAAGCCACTTTCTAACAAGTTTTTTTTTCTTCGCATCAAAATAGGATTCTGTTCGCCAAAAAATTCAACAATCGCAGCATCTAGCGCATCCTCGTCTGTGGCGAGGAACGACTTAATGCAATTAGATTTAAACGTGTAGGAGAAAGACGAGCGTAGGCCACGATTCGGCTTACGGCCACTTCCGTTGATTCATGGTCTTCCCATTCTGGGGTCTTTTGGAAAGTGGGTAATGTGTTCGTTCGCACCACCCATTCGCGGGGCTGACGCTTGTAACAAAACAAAAACCAAATATATTTGCTGGGTGCATATGATTGGATAAAATGAGGTGACGCCTGTAACATAGCGACGCTTGTAACAGGGGAATACGGTACACTGATACTGTGTGTTTTTCCGCTGGTCTTTTTCGCGTCGGGCTAAGGTTAGTAATACATACGTTTTTCGTACGTCAGCTGTTGGGTGCCGCTCTCTTGAAGCGATGTTATTAATAGCGAGCAGCTCATTGCCAGCTCGTCGCCTGCTCGCCATGAAGTCTTGGAGGAGGAAAGCGCGCGCGCCTTCTCCCATCCCCGTCCAAAGCCTCGCGTGGCTTACAACGGATGCAGACGTGGGTGTCACGCGTGTATTAACACTAAATGAGCCTTGGAGCTACGAAATCTCTCTGCGCTTCCCACGTACGCACCGACTGTGGCTCGTACACCGTTCGTACGCCGAGTTCCAGCAGTTCCACGCGGCCATCACCGTCTCCTTCCACCAAGTTTTACATGCGCGACGCATCCAGTTGCCAAAACCCTCGACGATGGACGCGTTCCGAGCTCAATCCGTTCGATCAGCGGCCGCCGACAAACTGCGCAAACAGCTCAACGGCTATTTGCACAAACTACTGGAGATCGAGAGCGTTCACGCATCCGACGCGTTCCGATCCTTCGTGACGCCGCGTCCGCAGTCGGACGATAGTGAGCTTGAAGACGGTGGACTGAAGAGATCCAGTAGTACAACTAGCACCAGCACAAACAGAAGCTCCAGAGACAGTTTAGGGGACGTTCCCATGCCGTTCCCGTGGCGGGGGGCGCCGCCACATGCCGTTCCCGTGGCGGGTGCCGCCGCCAACTGTTGCAGCTTCACAGTGCGACCAACTGGTGCATTTTGGGGGCAAAATCGCGTTCACGGCCTTGGGTGGACTGGCTGTAGGGATTACAAGAAGGAGTGCGCTGTCAGGGTCCCAAAAGGCGGCAGCGATGGTTGCGGGTGTGGCTGGTGTGGCTTTGACTGGACCTTTATCTGCGGTGTTCGCTCTTAGTGCTCTTGGTGGAGGTGTCGGTAGGTATCAGCTTAACAAAGCGGCATATCTGAGTGTGTGCAAACCTTTACACGCTGAAGGACTCGGAACCGAGTTCGTTGTGGAGAATGCTGAGCAGTTTTCAGGTCCGCAACGAGCTGCAAGGTTTGGTGATGCTATCCACTTGTACTGCCATAGTGTACGTAAGTCGGTGCGAATTGTGGCACCTCCAGACTCGAAGCGCGGGCATGCGATGGCAGCCGGAGCGGATGCTAGCAAAACGACCTTAAGACTTGTGTCTCCGTATGGACATACAGGGCCACTTCGATGTGGTAGTCAAGTGTTTCTCCAGCTTGTTGATGGGGAATGGGCAGGTCAGTTTCTTGGCATGCAGGGCGAATTTATCACCGCCACCAAATACTCGCCGGTAGTTTTCCAGTTAAGGAATCTCATCGGAGGGCACGGCAGTGGTGAATGTCCTGAGATGACGACAAACGATCAGCTGCTAGTTAAGGAAGAGCATGCTACAGTTCCCCCAAGAAACACACCAGCTTTCAAGCTGCGGGTGATGATATACAACGTATGGCTGCTACCGAGTTTGGTGTCTTCTTTTAACGAGAAGATTTCCCCATGGGCGTCGCAACGTGCGTCAGCCATTCCAAGGTGTCTCGGACCGCTGGATGTAGACGTCGTGATCTTCTGCGAGGCGTTCTGCAGCTCTGCACGTGAAAAACTGGTGTCTGGGATGAAGTCGCAGGGTTTCATCTACGAGACGAAAGTCGTGGGAGACGCGTCGCTTCTAGGTACTAAGAAGGCAATTGACGGAGGCTGCTTTGCCATGAGCAAATATCCTCTTTCCAATTGCGAGGAGATCACTTTCGGCAGCGTCGCGTCCGGTGAAGACCGATATGCTGACAAGGGCGTCGTGTACTTCCAGATCCGAGTTCCTGTTAGAAGCAGCAACGGCTCCGATATGACTCAGACTGTTCACGTTGTTGGTACACATCTGCAAGCATGGGAGACATCGATCGCCGTCGCGACTCGGAAGTGCCAACTTATGCTCATACGCAAGTTTGTGGACTCGTTGGGTCTCCCCAAACACGAACCGCTGATCTACGCTGGAGATTTGAACGTTAACAAGCACGCGGACGGCGCTCAGGATCCTGATGGTGAGTACACAGCTATGCTGGAACTGCTACGTGTCCTGGATCCGGAGTTACATACCAAGTCCTCTATATACAGCTTCGATCCGCAGACGAATATTCTCGCAGTCGCTGGCCCAAGCTCTGGAGGAGTAACGGAGCGTCTGGACTACGTTATGGTCGAGCGTAGCCATCGTCAGCCACTCATGGCGTCGACTGAAATTGTGCAACTTAAAGCCACAAGGCATTGGGCTTTACCTCGTGGAATCTCCGACGAAGTTCTTATGGATCTATCGGACCATTACCCGGTTATTGCCAACTTTCACTTCTAGCTGACTTAACCCTAACTTATTTTATAACCTTTTTAAATAAATGGCTACAAACTTGTTGAAGTACATGTATACTATTAGTAGAACCTAAAACCTTAGGATATCAACTAAATGAAAACCTCTCTAAGTTGATCGTATATCCCACAATCCATTCTGCCACGTAGAGGGCCATGAAGTTCTGGCTCTACTCCAGCGCCAGCCTGGCGGCCTGCATGGGGCTGCTTTGGTACACGTACGCGACTCGGCAACAGTTCTATCCGTCGGTCATCTATCTTGTGACCTCTAAGGTCAGCGTGTTGGTGCTGGGCAACGCGGGTCTCGTGCTCACGACGCTCTTCGGACGGTTCCTCAAGTCTTTTTTCCTTGGGACGCTTCGAGATGCAGAAGTGGAGGTAGGCTCTCATAACTTATATGTTTTTACCAATGTAATATTGTCTAAATCTTTTTTATACTACTGTAGCTACTGCATGAGAACGTGCGCTACGCCGTGACGGAGACGTGTCTGGCGCTCACGATCTTTCGCGAAGAGATCTCATTCCATGTCATGGTGCTGTTCACGGCGCTCGTGTTTCTCAAGATCTTCCACTGGCTGGCGCAAGCCAGGATCGAGTTTGTGAGGGGCTCTTATACTTTATACTCACTCATTTTGGGCCTAAATACTCACTTTTACTGCTGTCAGATTGAACAAACGGACGTTATTTCTCGCCTCACTCACATTCGACTCGTGGGACTCATGACGCTGCTTGTAGCAGTAGACACAGGTTTCGTGGTCTGGTGCTCGCTTAAAGTGAGGGAGATGGGGCCTACTGTCTTCATTCTTTTTGGATTTGAGGTAACTTTGTCATTTCTAGAGAAAGTGTAATGTTTTTTTGTAAACTGATAGGTTTATGTTGCCAGTTTCTCATTCTACTGGTAACTATCGTGGCTACATTCCTACGTTATATACTGTACGTGGTGGACTCCCGAATGGATGGCGCTTGGACCAATAAGTTTACATACCTCTTCTACCTGGAGCTGGTGTCAGAGGTCACTAAACTGGTTGTGTACTTGGTACGACTTTGCAAGTTGAAATTTATATTTTCTGTTTGTTGAGACTCTCTAACGTTGCTGTTCACTGTGCAGGTTTTCTTCATGCTAATATTCACATACTATGGGATGCCTCTCCATATTGTGATTCACTGTGCAGGTTTTCTTCATGCTAATATTCACATACTATGGGATGCCTCTCCATATTGTGCGAGACTTGTGGATCTCGATCAAGAATTTGCAGAGACGCATCGCATCGTACTTCCGATACCGGAAAATCACTGCCCACTTGAACGAGCGCTTTCCAAATCCGACGGAAGAGGAACTACAGGAAACAGACAGGACATGCATCATCTGCCGTGAAGAAATGACTCCCGACGCCTGCAAGAAGTTGCCGTGCTCGCACATTTTCCACGTGGATTGTCTTAAAATGTGGGTTCAGCGCCAGCAAACATGTCCAACGTGTCGCTCCACTATTCCGACAGGACCGCGTCGCCCTGCGGCTGTACCTGAAGGACCAGCGGCTCGCGCGGCACGACCTGTCGCAGAAAACAACAATTTACCCCAAGCAGCACCACCAGCCCCTGCAGCAGAAGCTCAGCCTGCTGCTCCTCGTTTCCGGTTCGGAGCAGCGTTTGGGCGGGTTGTTCCTCCGCCAAATCCTACTGGAGTTCCTGCTTCGACAACTCCAGTGGGAGATACTCAACGCGCGATGCCACCAGCAGCTGCGGGGTATCCTGCTGCTGCTCCTGGTGGTAATCCATTTGCTGCTGGGTATCCGAACCCGTACATGCAGCCGATGATGTTTGGTCCTGGCATGGGGGCTCCGTTCGACTGGGTATCCGAACCCGTACATGCAGCCGATGATGTTTGGTCCTGGCATGGGGGCTCCGTTCGGTTTTGGTATGCCAGGTGCTTATGGAATGATGCCTCCTTTCGGGATGCCACCACTTGGTCACATGCCACCGCATGGTACGCAGCCTGGTGTGGACTCGAATAACATTCAACGTCAGATCGATCTTCTGCATGCCCAACTAGCAGTGTTGCAAGCTTCAGCTGCCCAATTTGGTGCTCCACAACAGACTCAAGCCGTGCAGCAGCCTCCTGCTTCAGCACCAACAACACGAACACAGAGCGAAACCCCAACGCAAGTCGCCTCAGCAGCTCCTCTATCGACTCCGACTGCTTCTGTAGGAATCCCAGAAGTACCTGTCGCTGCTGCGTCTGTGCCTTATTCTTCAGCGTCTGAAGCTGTTGCAGCTTCAGAGGACTTAGAAGACAAACGTCCGATCCCAAGTCAGCAACAGGAACACGCTCAATCACTTGCTGCTACTAGTGAGCCTTCTGCTTCACTTCCAGTGGAGTCGGAGATTCCACCAGCTCCCCAGACAGAGGCTGAGCGCCGTAGAGAAGAGTTACGTCAACGTTACAGCCGTATCTACGGCGCTTCTTCCGGCTCGTCTGTGACTGACAACGAAGAGAAGAAGAGCGATTGATCGAGCTGCTTTTCACCTGGCTCCTGATAATACTACGTATAACACTTTAAGACGGATGCGACTGAAGAATTCGTAGTGGATAGTACGTTCATTATGGTCTGCAGGTCTTTTACTGACTGCGCTGCCCCTTGCTTGCGTCTGGATGGGTTAAGTTGCCCTTGTATTACTTGCTCGTTGAGAGCAAGAAAATTTCGTGCTGCTTTTTGTAGCAAAAAAGTGTTGTGATTAGTGAACTATTATAGTACTACTGCTGCACAACTGAAACTACTACCAGTACAGTATTAACAGTACGCTAGTAACGTTAGTTGTAAAGTTACTAATAGTCTAATAGTATACTATAGCACCTCCTTACTTAGTATAGGGAACTGCTAATAGTAGTATATATATATCAGTCTGCTATACTTATTAGTAGCTTGGAAGAATATCGTCCTACTATATCAATTGCTGTTGAAGTGATGCTTAGGACTACGACAATACGGTATTGTACCAAGCGCCGCAAGTTTGTGCAATATGGTGTAAGAAATGAAGTATAGATCCCCCGACTACGTTCATCAGTTTCTTTCTGTTTGCGCGGAATAGCACCCGAAATTATTTTTGATATTGAATTGTTAAGGGACCAGACTGCAATGTTTTTTCAGAAGACATATTACGAAAGAGACAAAATGCTTTGTTTACAGCGACGACAGCCTTCTATAACTCCTGCAGCGCCTCAAGATTCCACAAAACATGTCGACAAAACATTGCCAGCGATGGCAGTGCACCCACTAGATGCTACAGACTCAAGGACGAGAACTCTGATCAATTTCAGCCTTCGTGCAGTGGTCATCAGTCTCTATCATTGGATAACTTGTCTCTTCATCCTCGGCCTGGTGTGCTCTCAGCTTCTTGGAGCCATTCGTGACTCGACAGAGACACAAAAGCATCGTTTGTATGGCAGAAGCCCGCTGCTCGGGCCCTACCAAATCGTCGGTACTGACAATGTGCCATACCCAGATCGAGTGATAGCTTGTGTCCGTAAAGGAAAAGTGTACGAACCAAGGCTAGTGAGCTCGCTACTAGCAGAGCCAGGGATATCTTCAATATTAGAGGACTCGACCGGTACTGCTGTACACGGCTACCGACTAAGACAACGTCATGGAAGCTCTGATAATGTCGCGCTGGACTCGGTAGCAGAACCTGTTTATAAAATGTCGTGCAACCTGATTGCCAGCACTATTGACAACATTTTTCACGGATGCCAAGCTCTAGGCTATACCAACATTACACGAGACAACCTACGAGTAGTTGATGATTGGGACAGCAAGAATCTGTACGTGCTACTCGATACTTTACCTGTGCTTATCATGCCATTATGGGACAACGCACTTGTTGCGCATCATATTCTTCCTACGTGGATAGGTGATACTTGTGCTTTCAGTTTACAAATACCTAGCGCTTCAGCTGATAATCCCATGGCCAGTTTCCGTGGTGTTAATCGCAGTGTCCGGTATGAGCGTACCATATCTTGGTTAAACCGTCCTGGTGGTTTCTGGAAGAACGGATGGTATGAAGACCCAGAAGGAATGCGTTGGTACTCCGATGTGCATAGTTCTGCGGCTGGACCACTTTTAGGTATGATGGACCGAGTTTTTGATGTGCGAACGGGTAAAGAACTCGATTGCTACGTCCCTGAAGCTTGTAAAAATACAATGCTTGTTGAGCGGTGGGGAGACAGATTTTATACACAGAAGAGCATATACAACTTTACTTTAGTGTACATCGCGAACGGCACGGAGTTCGGTCACTTCTTGTTTGAATCCCATGAGAAGCACATTATTCACAGTATCTTCGACTGGGAAACGTTGCTATCAAACACTTACACTGGAGTAATTTTATACCGATGGATACTGTCACAAATCCTGGTAGCTGTACGGGCTTATCACAATAGACGCTGGTGGTTTGGAAGCGGCATCAGTTGTGTTTCTGCGTCCGAGAGTTTTAACTCACTGCTGTTGGCCTCGTTGCCTCACTTAGGAATGACACTAGCTGCATTTTGGACAGTAGGCTGCGAGTTCGAAGGCCAGCAGGGTGCGTTTGCTGAAGCGTGGTTCACAATTTATCCAGCGATTGCTCAGTTGATGATCATTTACTACAGCCTCCTGAACTTGCTAGCAAAAGTTTTACGTCGGCGCGTCTCCGATGTGCTTTTCACCCCTTCACTCATCGTGTTATGTTTGTTACACTACTTTCGACGTGAAATCACTGAGTCTGGGTTACTGAGTGGCGTGGATGGGCGTGTGTTGACTCTGGTCTTTTCAGATGAAGTTTCGAAACTTCAGCTTCTCGACTACTTTACTACCGATATTATCTGGCGGATGAACGGTCGAGTGACGTTGATATTCGCGATTAAACTGAGCGTCCTGGCAGTTAATTTTCTACCCATTCTGCTTTCTCGTCCATTTCCGATTCACTCCCCTGGATCAGATCTACATCTTCAGGGAGTGGAAAAGGCTCTGGTCTTATGTGTTGGAGAAGTTGGAGGACTGAGCAGCTCACTGCCTTATATGATCTTTGAAAGTCAGAGCAATCAGCAAACGAGGTTTCGATCTGCTCTTCGTACAGGTGTGAGGAGCAACAACGGCAAATCTATCATTGGTCGAGCCAATGTTTCAGTTAAACCTATCGCCAATCAAAACAAAGATCCCTGTAATGATATCTATTCAGTGCACCAGACAAGTACACGACAAGTTGCTTTCGTCAATAGTTTGGAGCTCATTCGAGTGGGATATCTCATTTTTGGAGATTTGTATGTCACGACATTTGAAGAATGGACGTTGTTTACCGCGATAGCTCCGTTTCGATCACTCTGTCATTTCTGGAATCATCGCGTATTCGTTTGGGTTCTTCGTCCACCAGAGTTTATTGGAGATGTTCAAATCGCTGGCGGCCGATCTCTCGAAAGCTTAGAACCACAAATGTGGCGTCTTGATGACCCGCGGCTACAAAAAGTATCTTGGTGGAAGATCTCCACTTGCAGCATTGAATGTTGAGAGGGGTTGTCGATTTAAAATAGCCATATCACGCACACTATTGCCACGTATGTTACGGGTGAGTTTTAGATTTTCCTTTGACGGTTCATTCAAAAGAAGAATGGGCTCATCCTGTTTGCGTATGAACGCAAATACTACAACACCTAAACTTTTACAAGGTGCTTAGAAATACCCGCAACAACCAGAATTCCCACTTTTTTCAAGGAGAATTTATCCTGGTAATGTTTCGGCGACCAAGTACGTCCAACAGCCCAAAAGCGCTTCATTTAGATTAGAATACAATGTTCAAGTGAAGCGGTTGGCGGGACCCCGGGTTCCCGCAGATAAAATCACCGGTATCGGGGATTATATATTTTTGACGACTTTCATCTGACCGTGCATCCATGTTCAGTTTGGCAGCAGGGAAAGATGGGCCCACGTCGTGGAGGTGGGTCACAGGCGACACGGCCAGCAAGAAACGACGTAAGGGCCCCGACAGGAAACCTGCTGCATAGAAGAAACGACCACTTAGTGGTCGTTCTTCCAAATTCTTTGTTTGATGAAATGAAGTTACTCGAAAGAAACAGGAGCTGGAGGTCTATAATAGTCAACCAAATTGTTTAAGCTGCAAAACAATTTAAAATGGTGCAGAAAAAAACAGATTAATCAGACATAAGTGAAACTACGTATACTTAGTAAATATGGATGAATACTTATCCGACCAAACCTATTTTTGTATAGGTACAGACAGCCGTTCATAATGGCCAATCATCGATTTAATATTAGTAATACCCAATCAAATATCGTTTTGATCACATTTTTGGCCAACCATTTTGATCGGGGTTAGGTAGGCCTCTATGGTGGCCTATCCGACGTATCGGGTCGGAGGGGAGCGGAAAATATGTGTATGTCCATACAAAACACTAAGTAAAAGACGTATCACACGCATATTTTCATTTTATCCGACCTAGCGGACTGATGCAATCATTGCAACACGATACAGCCTTCCACGATGCCGCAACACTTATAGAAAATTCGACCATTGAAAACTTCCAACACGTACAGGAACACGACAATTTAACCGCAAACATAGTGAGTATTAAGAAAAATGTACGTGAGCCACGACATTTTAACCGCAAAAGCAGAAAATATTACGAGGAAAATAATGTACATGTCCTGCTACCTATATCATTAAATGTCTCCCTACAAACTATAACCTACGTCACCCCGACGAGCCTCCGTCTCCGAGCCGTCTCTCCCTGCAGTCTTCAACGCCCGCTTTCATCCTCCTCTGTACACCCTAGCTATCTACGATGCTATACTCCATTGCTGCGGCCGTCCTCCACAGCCGTCCTTCGCTACCGGTCCGCCGTCGCCCTGCTTGTCCTTTGTCATTGACTTCGAGCACTCTGTCTTCATCCTGTCACTGTTGTTGACGTCCCTCGCTTCCGCCTGCTCTGATCGGGCCCTCTCCAGCTGCGGCCGTCCTCCAGCCTCCTCCAAAGCCGATCTCCATCCCCTCCGCAGCCGTCATCCGCCACGTGTTAATGAATGGATGTGAATATAGCAAACGTATTACAATACCCAAAAACCTTATTGAGTATACCCATAGCAAATGGTTATCCCACGAGTATGCCCGAAAAACCTTAATGAATATACCTGAAAAACCACGTAGCAATTGGTTATCCCACGAGTATGCCCGAAAAACCCAATCGAGTATACCCGTAAAACCCCATAGCAATCGGTTATCCCACGAGTAAGCCCGAAAAACCTTATCGAGTATACCCGAAAACCCTTATCGAGTATACCCGAAAACTTTTTCGAGTATACCCGTAAAACCTAAGAATATTTCGAGTATACCCGAAAAACTTCCGAAAAACAACTATATCGAGTATACCCGAAAAAATCTAATCGAGTATACCCGAAAAACAAAACAACATTAATAACCCATAGTCATAGACGTACACGTGCTACTACTCAGCGGACACCACGTCCCAGCAGTCCTGCCGCCGGTCTCCGCGCCGTAACCTTTTCGCAGCCAAAGACGTACACGTGCTAATACTCAGCGGACACCACGTCCCAGCAGTCCTGCCGCCGGTCTCCGCGCCGTAACCTTTTCGCAGTTCCGTCCTTGCTGCAACATCCTTCACTTTCGCCAACTTTCTCCTCTGCTGAGGCCCTCACCAGACGCCCTCTGCCTCCACCGCAGCCGCTTTCCTCCTTCCCTCCAGCCGTCCTCTGGCCTCCACAGCAGCCGCTCCCCTCGTCCTCTTCAGCCGTCTCCCTCTTCCTTCCCGTCGTTGCCCTTCGCTAACCCCCCATCAGCTGCGGCTATCCTCAGCTGCAGTCCCCCCTGGCCATCGAGCCGCGACGGTATTTTTCGTTTGTGAACCACTCAGATCTATTTCTTTATTTGACCAATGATACACGATTTGAATTTTGGCCAATTTACTATAGACCTGTACCAATTATTCGGTACATGTCGCAGAGGTCCTCAAGTCGGAGGAATTATGGTATGGTCGGGGTACCCGACTTAGTGGGAGTCATGAAAGCTGCGCCTGTTCATGGGCATACTACTGCCCAGGTCTACTTTTGCCCGCAAGTCCAATCGCGTGTTACCTTGCGTAGGGAATGTGAAGCGGGGCGTAACCCTAGCATTTTAGCATACGGAACGAAACGCGTACCCCTCTCCCCAACATACTATCGAACTTCAACACAGCAGTATTTTTTGGATACTTTGATGAAGTGAGTCACTCGAATGAAGATATTCTTGTTGAGGGGGAGTACGGTACGAGGAGGCACAAATGTCAGCTCTTCTATTGAGGCATGTACAGTACTGCACATCATACTTCGGTCAAGATAGCACTATGGAGGGCGTGTACGGTACTCCACATCATACTTAGATGAAGGCAGCATCTTTATTGAGATTGGAAGTGATAGGGTCTACACACCCTCAGACGCGCGCAACAAAACACAGAGGCGCATCGCATTGCTGCGTTGGTAGACGTCAGCCAGGCCGTCACGAAGCGCGTGAACGCTGCGTATTGCTGGACGGGGTAGACTTCTCGATGGCTGCGTCCGTTGACGGAATAGGTGAAGGCTGCGTATTGTACGCACATACACCGGACGTGGCAGCGTTATTCGACGAAGCGGGCGTCGCAGTTGCATTGCTGGACGGGGTTCACTTGTCGACAAAAGCGTCCGTTGACGAGGCGGCTGTCATGCTAAAGTACGTGCGATACACGCGCTGTGAAACGGCCCTTACTCCTAGCTGCTCGAGCAGCGTGCTTGGGCGCGACTCCGTTTACAAGAAACTCACGATAATCTGGTGCACGTGAAAACTGCAGATAAGCGCGGTGAGATAACGGTATGAGTGTAAAACGCGCACGAGTGTACGTACCGACTTGTCGATCAGGGCGCGAGCAAGCGTGTCTGGATCGCGAGCTACATCAGCGTCGGCAAACACGCGTAGGACGGCCGAGAGACACGCGGACTCGTTGTGCACCGACGCGAGCAGGGTTGTCTTCGTAAAGCGCGGACGCGGGATGCGGCCCGTGGGCAAGGTGAAATCATGGCGTAGCCGATCCGTCCGAGTATTAGAAAGCGCGCGTTGACGTCGGCGTCGTGGATGCCGTCGACTAGGATGCGTAGACCGGCGGAGAGTGCAGCCTGCTTTGTTGCGAGCACTGCGACGCCGCGCGATCCTTGCTCCTGCACGGAGATTCAGGCGCCAGCGCTGTCTCACGTCGCCTGGTGGATGATCGGCTCGCCGCGCTGGGTCTCCATCTCCAAGATTAACGCTTCGTGGGCCTGCAGCAAAACCGCGTCCGACAAGATGCACCGGCAGTGGTGCAGTTCGGTGCCAGGCACCGCGCTTAAGCACAGTGGTGGCTTACAGAAAATTTCAGCGGCGATGCAGAGTGGGCGTAAAGAAAACTTGGCTAGCGCGAAGCTCGCCGAGATCGACAACAGCCAGTTACTCGGCACAACGCAGTATTGAACCTCACGCCGAACGACGGATTCCATTGCATCGATGGTGTGCGCATAGCCGATAGTAGTTAGCGCGAAGCTCGCCGAGATCGACAACAGCCAGTTACTCGGCACAACGCAATATTGAACCTCACGCCGAACGACGGATTCCATTGCATCGATGGTGTGCGCATAGCCGATAGTAGTGACGGCATGGCTTGCGTGTGTTGCCACGCCAATCTGAAGCAGCGAGGAGAAGGTTTCAACTGCAACTTCTGCAACTGTGCCGCGAAGCCCCGCATATCCGATGAGTGCGCTGGTTGGAGCTGGAGATTGCACTTCATGCGGCGACGCCGACGTTACAGACGCTACTGTTGCATCCGTTGATTTTTTTTTAGCGGAGACGAGGTGGCGATAGACGACGTCATTAGCACTGCCTGGTCGAGCGGGAGCTCGCTCGCGGGTTGGGGTGGCTGGATGTGTTCGTCTTCGTTACTTGAGTTAGTGTGCGCTGCATCTTGCTGCCGGAAAGTCTCCTCGTTCGCGCCATAAGCTGACAGTCGACACGGATACGCCGTATGTTGATGCGGCTCGCTCATGCGTCCACGTGCGGGTGAGCTCGATGATATCAACCTTCTCACGTACGGTACGGCGCTTGCGGCGTGTAGACGTTGTTGATGGCATGATGAGAGCTCATGACTGCTGTTCTTTGACGTGCGAAAGGAGAGGATACTAGCAAAGTACACTGACCGCAAACGGTTGTGTACGATAGTCTAATTTTTTCGTGAGACGGAGAAAACACAGAGCGATCGACAGGAAGCTCTGAACTTTAACGCTCAAGCGCCACGCTTGCCACGGTGTCGCTGCCAGTATGTCTTCAGCGCGGCGTTGCAGTGGCAAGGCCTGATGGAGTCGGCGCACGAGCAACTTTTGTCCCAAAAGCGCGCGAGGGAGGACATGTTGAACGACTTCCGCACACAGCGGAAGCGGGCCCGTCACACAGAGCCAAGATCATCAGTGTTGCTACCCTACGAGCGACTGCAATATATTAATGCGTCATTTGCATTCCAACCCTTGACGGAGCAGACAGCAACTCGGCTCGAAGCTGAGATTAATCGGCAGCTAGATGACGACCAAATCGATCGTAAGGCGTGTATTGTCACCGACGTTTGGGTGTTTCGATCGATGAGTTAGCATTGACTGCGATGCGAAGCGTTCTTGCGCCGCCGGGCTGGGATACTGATGCGATACAAGCATACTACGACTGTTCCGAGGTTGATATTCGACTAAAGGGCGTGCTGCTTTCGGTCCGTGCAATATAAGTGGAGGAGAGTGGTGATGTTTTCGTGTGGATTTCGCGTGACGTCTTTGAATCGCTGCAGACGTTGGGTGCGCGTCTGCTCACGTCCGATACAATGCATTCTGAACCAGATCCTCCGCGTTTTGCAATCGCCGACTGCTTCGTCGCAGGCACATTTAAAGAAGTCGAATTAGCTGGGAGGTGAGGCACGAAGTGTCGATATAAATTTTTCCGCGATCTGGAAGACTTCAGAGGTTTGAATGAGAAAGGTGAGATGCGGAACCGTCGCCGCGTTGAAAATCAGTGGCTCAACCCGTACGTCCCGCTTTGGAGGCACCTACTTCACTTTAATATAGATACGCAAATGATTGGTGGGTGGTCTGCAGGCTACTCGCTACGCAATCCAGTACACCACCAAGCAGCAGACGGTGCTTGACAACGCATCTGTTGTTGAACTAGCCTTCCGCCGTCGCATTGAGCGTGAAGCCGCAATGCCAGTAAGCAGAACCGAGTTGGAGCGAGGTCTGGTCCGCTTAATGTCGCTCGCGTACTCGTCATCGTCCGCCATGGAGTTTGGCGTACCGCTCGTAACGGCTACGCTGTTCGGGAATGTTGCCGCCATGTTCAGTTGTGAGTTCGAGCGTCTTGTCGCGGTTGAGGCATTGAGTCTGATGGACAACGAGGACGTTAACACGTTAGTGGTCAAGTGACGTCAGGTTGTATAAGGACACGTCAATTCGGCGTTACACCACCCGGCCGCGCTGTCTCGAGTCGTATTGCCGGTATGAATATTGTGCTTGAAACAAACAAACGCGGATCCGGAGACCACTGCCTGGCGATGGCTGCACGTTCGCTTCTGATGACTTACACGAGTTTGCCGATCACGTACGAACGCACGGTCTCGCACGTGTCCACTACCCACGAGTTCAAGAGATCGTCGGTCCGCGCATGCCCGACGCGCGGTGAATTGACAACCCCGAACTCAGCGAGAAGGTTGAACTATATTACCGCCTTGTTGTCGTGTTATACTACCCTTTTAGATGTCCACAGCAGTTTTTGGACAGCCGACGATACGCTAAACACTACTTTCTACAGTGGCGTCCATTCGACCAGCCTAAAGTGCACCGCTCGCTAGAGTTCCACCAACAATACTACCTTGCGCTCGACCAAGCAAGCGACTTCCACGCGCAGCAAGCTGCTGAAGACGCGGACGAAGAATGTCACGACCAAGACGTGCTTCACAGCCATGTCGGTGATGGAGAAGGTCGACCAGGGCTCGCAGACACCCTCGTCTCAGTGGAATCGGACTTGTACGATTATATCTCCGGGTCACCGGAAGTATCCGACGAAGAGGAGATCGCCCGTCAAGTCACGGAATCCAACACCGCTCGGGTCCACGCACACATCCAACCGCTCAATAGCAGACGGTTAAGCAACGCACTGCACGCCGCTCTGATCGTCCTCGTTGTCGTCAAGCTTAACCACAACACGGGAAGTATGTGCTCCTGAAGGATGCAGCCAGTCTGTAATCGGCATTTGCCGCAAGCGAGCCATTGCTGTACATACAACGCGCCTCGACTTACGGTAGGGAACCGCCACGATGCGTTGCAGGAGACACACACAGTGCAGGAGACACACGATGAAAAGGCAAAGATACTGCGACGAGGTGCTGCAGTTACCGCAGCGAAGGAGCAATTAGGACAGCACGCCACCATAGAATCCAACCCATAGAAGCAAATTTCCAACAGGAGTGACAACAGCTAGAGGTCAGGACTACGAACAACGACAATGACGCTGCTACGTCGACTGCGGGAGCTCTTCGACGCCCAGGAACGCGCGTTCACGACGTTCCAGGGCTCACAGACTACGTAACCAAACTTGGGCTGTCTCAGGTAGTTCATGCGCTATACACATGTGTTTCCTCCATGGCAGCCACTTCACAACAGGTGAGCCTCCCCGTTACCCCCGGCTTGCCAACGCTACATTCTATCAATATCACTCTCTGCCAACGGCCAGATCAATACAGCGGAAAGAACCTCGAATTCATCGATGCCGAATCGACCACCGTGTTCAAAGACGCGCGTTCCATGTTGATGCCCCCGTTAAACCAGGCCAGAAGCGAAATATGCAGGCTGATGGTATGGGAGCGAGCAGACCTCACCAACTTTACACCGGGTACGTCACACCACTTTTCCATCTAACTTCTCAGTGATTTCACGTCGAAAGTAGTGTAACAAACATAACAGGATGAGTGAAGGGGTGAAAAGCACATCGGAGACGCGGTGACGTAACTTTTGCTAGCAAGTTCAGGAGGCTGTAGTAAATGATCATTAACTGGGCAATCGCTGGATAAATTGTAAACCACGCTCCAGCAAACGCACCCTGCTGGCCTTCGAACTCGCAGCCTACTGTCCAAAATACAGCTAGTGTCATTCGTAAGTGAGGCAACGAGACCAACAGCAGTGAGTTAAAACTCTCGAATGCAGAAACACAACTGATGTCGCATCCAAACCACCAGCGTCTACTGTGATTATCCCCTACAGCTACCAGAATTTATGACACTGTCCATCGGCTCAAAATTACTCCAATGTAAGTGTTTGATAGCAGCGTTTCCCAGTCGAAGATACTTTGAATAATGTGCTTCTCATGGGATTCAAACAAGAAGTGACCGCACAAGCTATCACTCGACCCGGATATGGCACTAGTCAGTACCGACGATTTGTAGGGCCCGAACAGACCTCGGAAAATGCAGTAACTAACTCGATTGCCGCCGCGACCTCACCATAAAAATAACGGCAATACAAACAAGAGCAATAATAAGTACGGCGCAAATATTGGCATTTTTTCAATTACAGGTATTACGGGTAGTGACTTGGTTGGCGTACCTAGGTCAGACTCGTGACGTCCCACATGTGCTTGTTCGCACGCAGGCACGCGGGCGTCTCGAAGTGAGCTGGAACTGGCGTACCTAGGTCAGGCTCGTGACGTCCCACATGTGCTTGTTCGCACGCAGGCACGCGGGCGTCTCGAAGTGAGCTGGAAGCATACTACTTCGCTGGGGGGGAGTGAGAATCACCTTGCATTGCGAAAAAAAGACGCTCGCAGGTATTCGATGTCGGTGGCACGTGTGCTGCCAACGCGGAGTACACGCTGCTCGCGCTCGTACGCATTCTCACGCACCTGTTCTCGATGATCTGTGACGCGTAGTTGTCATCACGATCTTTCCTCTTCCGACCAGACGCACGTGGACACGTTCGTCCGGCCCTGGGCACTCCAAACGCTTCAGCGCTGCCACCTCAACCCCTGAGAGTCTCGCTCCGGCTGCGAGCTTCACGAGTCCGCTATCAAAAGCGGGTGAGTGGACAATTTTAGCGGTATGTTTAAGGTACTCACCCATAATGGGATAGTCCGACATTACCGAGTCAAAAAGCAGGCGAACGTTGCTCATACTCGTAGCGTCGCACTGCAAGCGTTTGCACACGCTCTAAAACTTCTCGAAGTAACCAGGAGACCAGTCATCTTCTTATGGTCGCTGCTTGACGGGACTAAGCCTTCGACAGCTTCGACAAGACGGATCTGCGCCCGTATCTTCACGTAGCGCTGCATCATCTCGTCGACGACCAGCGGGTCACATTGCGTTTCTTGGCTTGAAGCGGAGTGAGTTTGTCCAGTACAGCAGCATTGTTTGGCTGACGTAACTGCTGCATCAGGCTATTAACTGGCTGTAGCAGAGTATCGTGTTCAGTTAAGAACTTGTTAACCGCCAGGTTAAATCGATTCAACGCGTAACCGACCAATGGGACGCCGAGCTTGGTTGCAATGCAACGGTTAGTGTTAGAGTTATCAGCGACGATAAACTGTATCATGTTAGGGCTCTTGTTATAAACCGCTAACACGTTCCGAAACATGTCAATGTGCATATCCGCATCTTGGCTTTCCTCATCCAGTGGAGACAGTTCAAACAGTATGCGTTGAACCTGGCCACCGACGACGTAGATTCCGTAGACTACCACAAAGTGCATGAGGCAGTGCGTCCAGCCGTCGAACATGTCGCCAAACTCGCCTCCCCACCTCTCTTCGATTACACCGCCTAGTTTCTGCATCACCGTAATCCTTGAGAGCCTTCGAGTTGGTTGGACGCCACTTAGACATGGCTCGCGTTCGCTCGTCGTCCACCTCGCTCAGCGGGATGCTTCGCTCAACAACCCACCGAAGCCAGTGGTATCGGTCGTTTCTTCGGAAACAAAGCCGAAATCTTGCAGTGGGCGTTCAGGGCCTCGGTGTCGAGTGTCGTACTGCTGCCGAAAGTCCTCGTGACGACTCGCTAAGTGTGAGACGAGGTTCGAGTATACCGTTCCGGGCTGCTGTTTGCGATTAGCACTGCAAACCTTGCACCGTAGCAGGCCTTGACCTTGGGCCTCGAAGAAGAAAGCGCAGAGTTTTTTGTTTGACGCCATGGTTAGAAATTGAGAAGTGGTTTGTAGGTTGTACAGGGGCTTAGTTAAGGCAAAGCAGAGCTTGCTGAACCAACCATCATAGTTAAAGCAACATAAATCGCGATGTAGACCGTATGCTGGCCAGACGGGTTCAACAAAAGTGAACCGTAGACTGGTTGTCCTTCTAGACCAACATTGTATTGTAGTAATTCTCTGGATTTTAATCCAGTGTCCATCCAACGATCAGAATGGGGGTGGGTACATCATACCCTGTTGAACGCGCCGGGTTCAGGAGTGAAGTAGGAAAGGTACTCAAGTGTCAGCTTCTCGGTCAAGAATAACTCGCGATAGCGCAGCTTGACAATGGCCACGCAAACGGATGATGAACTGAGCAGCGGTATACGGCAAGTCATGAAGAATGACATTGAACAGTGGATAGAAGGCAGAGAGGAGAAAGGAGAAGGAGGCCATGAGGACACGGGGGTACGATTCACAGCTATGCAGTGATCGGACCCAGGAATGCGAGGACCATGGCAGCACCACACAGTAGTGGGGCATGGTTATTAGAGTTCAATACCAGTTATGGGATAAGTAACACAATAAACCTCATTTATTATTAAAAAATAATAACTCGCGCATAGACGTCACGCTTGTAGCAGCAACATAAAACGACGATTTCGGAGGTGACCACCGTGTCGAATGGCGAAGCGGAGCGATTACCATTCTACAGACTGTAAGCCCCTGGCACTTTTCACAGGTGAGAGAAAACGCCGGAACAAGCGGCAGCTGCCTTATTCCAATCGAGAAGCTCCTCTCTCGAATGTTTACCTCTATATAATTTTCTTTCCACCGTCGGATTGGGACTACACCCGCTGGAAGTTCGGCCATAAAAACTCGTTCTTCGTGGTCTCGCAGGTATATAAAAACAATCTCTGGCACTTCCGAATGAGAATTGTAAACAATTTTGTCGTCGTCAACACTACGGAAAGTGTCGCTTTGGGAATTTTGGATCGCGACGACGTGTCCTATCGACCCATTTGCAAAAGCTAAAAGCTGTGAAA
>JAIKVB010000814.1:0-19082 GCA_024679045.1 Phytophthora brassicae
ACCAGAAAGTGACTCGGCGCGCTTGTTGTGTGCACGTCGAGCATGAACGAGCTGATTAAATCGCGACTGGGAATTCTTGCCACTCAGTTTAGACCGAGAAAAGAGAGAAGAAGTGACAAGGTCTTTTGCAAGAGCGTCCCAAGCCTGCATGACCTGTCCACGCCCTTGTTGGAAAGGTAAAGTGACGAGAATTTGGCGCAAGAGTACATTATCGTCTTCATCAGTGTAGTTGCGGCGACGTGGCGGGGATGTAGGTGTTGTGGGGGGAAGTTTTTGGCTTGATGAAGTAGTCTCCATTGAACAGTAAATGGCGGAATAATTGGCTTATGTGGGAAAAGGAAAGCACCCACAGGAAATCGTTTTCCATGGAAAAAAATCAACGGCTCGTAGTGAGTTGACCTTTTTATGTTGTTATGCATGGGAATGGGAATGGAACGGCCGCGCCGAAATCTCTCTATTGACCAGTATGAACGGCTCTACCCTATAGAAAAAATAGGTTGCGGACCATGAGACTTATGGAGTGCAAGATAAAATTAAATATTAGAGGTCGCTTTCGAACCAAGCTAATTAATGTATACCACACTACCTCCCTCAAGCAGGCAAAGGATCCAAAAGAGGAACAACCGCGGCGACAACAATGGACTTCATCGCCCAAGAGCAGGCAGCGTACCCGGATATTGCGCAGCGCTACCAAAAATTAAAAGACCTACACGTGCGCAAGTATGTCTAGTTTATTTTTCTCCCGCTGAATTCGCCCGTATTGTTCAAGAACCGTGACTTAACGTGTCTGGGTCATACTGTGTCACTTCTCGTAGACTGTACCATGAACTCACCGGAGAGCTGGAGACTTTCGTGCGCGACCCCATGTGTCACAAGTACCCGCTAAACCTGGCCAAGTTGTACCAGGATTTTATCCGCATCTTCCAGGACAAACTCAACCAGATCCGCCTTGTCGTCATCTGCACTGAGATCAGCGCGCAGTTTGCAGGTACAAGAAGCTTTTCTTTTTATATGTAGCCATGTAATACACTAACTTCTACCAATTTACAGACCCGGCCAAGGCGCAGGAGTTCATGGAGAAACTGCTGAGCCAATTGAGCACCAAGACAGCGCACGAAGCTGTGCTGCTTTGTAAGATGCAGATCGCCCAGCTCAAGTTCCGTCGTGGGGCTGAGTTTTTGGCTGACGTGAAGGCCACAGTGGACGAGGATAAGCAGGTGGTTGAGAGTCTCGTGGGAGCGGAGCCCGTGGTGCACGCGTCCTACTACCGCGTGGCCTGCGACTACTACGGAGCAGTGGGCCCTGCCGACAGGTTCTACAAGAACGCGCTCATGTTCTTGGCCTACACGCAATACGACGAGATTCGTCCGGACGAGCGCTTCGACCTGGCTGTGAACATTAGTATCGCTGCTCTTACGGGTGACGGCGTCTTCAACTTTGGTGAAGTGGTACGTCATTAAATAGGGTTATGAATTGGTCATAATTTGCGTCTGACGTTAGTATTGATGTTCTGCTGAGCAGCTGGCGACCCCAATTCTGCGTGCGCTGGAAGGAACGGACAAACATTGGCTCTCGGACCTGCTCCATGCGTTTAACAAGGGTGATATTGACCGGTTCAACGAGATTGTGGGCCAGAACAGCAAGGAGTTCAACGCACAGCCGGCTCTGGTGAGCAAGCAGGACTATGTGAAGGAGAAGGTGGCTCTGCTGGCTTTGATGGTGCTGGTGTTCCAACGTCCGTCGCATGAGCGCAACATTCCGTTTCGCGAGATTGCAGAGGTCACCCGCTTGCCGTTGGAGCAGGTCGAGTGGCTCGTGATGCGCGCTTTGGCTTGTAAACTCATCAAGGGATCTATTGACCAGGTGGATGCGATCGTGCGTGTCACGTGGGTGCAGCCGCGCGTGTTGGACAACTCGCAGCTTCAGGAGCTCGTGAGTCGTCTCGATGGCTGGGAGAAGAAGGTGAACTCGACTTTGCTGTATGTGGAGGAGCAGACCCCGGAACTTTTCCAGTAGTTAGGAAACTACGAAGGCGAAGCACCATTTGCCGATTGAATGATACTTTGAATTGGCATGCTCAAAACATTACCCTCCACTATTGGTAAGCGTTGCACCCGAATGATGCAGGTCTGTTTACACTAATGAGAGCGACGGCACGGCCACGAACGAGCTGAGGAGCCGTGCAGCCTCACGACATCCAGCATCGGGATCCTGATTCTGTACCTGACTCAACCACGGTGCAACCTCTGCAACAGCCTCCCCCAGCAGCATATTCGTAGGTCCAAGTAGTAGCACACGACTGAGACTGAACAACACCTGTCGACGTACTTCCGCATTGGAGTTGGAACGCTCAGACCAAGCAAATTCCAACAAACATTTGGCCATAGCCGTCGTCTGCGGAGCATGACCCGCACACTCTACAAAACTCGCCAGCGCGTGCAGCAAGTGCGCTAGGAACGTCTGCTCAACTTCACTGCGAGATTTGCCACTTGTGTTTGAAGTGACTGAATGCTTCCGAACGTACTCGATGTATCCGAACAACAATGGCGAGAAAAACTCCAGTACATACGGCGCAAAGGCGTTTTTCTTCGGAACAGCCAGCGGGTCACGTCGGTAGCCCCAGCGACGTGTTTTTAAGCTCTGCATCGTGCGGGTCGCCAGGTCATTTGCAGTGGTATCCACTTGCTCATGAAGGAGCATTTTTGGTGCTTGTGGGCGCTGATAATTGCCACCTCTTTCGGATAATTCCTGAGCTGCCAATGTCATCGTCTCCAACACGTCAATACGGGACTGCAACAATTGTTCACGCTCCAATGCTTGGGTGCACAGATATGGCAGGACTTGAGTCGGTGCTAAGGCACATGTGGTAACAAGAGCTTGTAAACGCAGCTTGGCAAACTGCGACGTGTTGTACTTGTCTTCAAGCCGCAATAATGCTCTTGTAACCTCGTGCGCTTTGTCGTTGAGATCCCGTGGCCGACGACGCAGCAAAGCTTCAGCTTCATTCAAAGCTGCCTCTGTTTTTTCACAGTCATCGTCCGATAGCAGTCCTGAAACTAGGTCTTTCAGATATAAAGGTCGTCTGGCTGTCAAGTCTTCCTCGTCATCTTCCAAATCGTACGCTTCCAAGCTCATATCAGAGTCAGAATCGACATCATCGAAGCTGGATTCGGACTGGGCGGCATCGTTTGAACCACTATCGTCTGCTTCGTCATCGTCGCTCAGCACCAATTCGTCCGGGTCAAGAGTAAACGGCTTGGGCGAGCGTTTTTTCACCTGCTTTCGCTTTTTCCTGCTGGATAAAGTCTGGGTCTCGTTATCGTCTGGGTTTAAATCCAGGTCGGCAATGCCTTCATCAAGCTCTTTTGGTAACACGGAGAAACCGTAAATCACCATGGGATCTTCATTTTTCAGTCCAAAATCCAATGGTTTCTCCGATGAAATGACGTGCGACAGGCTCTCCCCCACACGCATCCCTAGAGCCCGTACACGCTCCAGCGAATGACTCATGTGGTCTTGGACTCCTTTGCACAGCTTCGTAATCCAGTCGGTCTGTGAAAATGCCGCTTTACCTTTGTCGTTTGCAAACTTCTGCAAACTGTAGCGGAGGAAGAAGCAAACGGAAGCGTTCACGGTGTACTCGGTGTTGACTGCGAAGTCACTTTGACTCCAGCGCTCGAGCACCACGTCAAAGACGGTTGCTAGTGGAGAATGACAAAGATCACTATCACATTGAGCCATAACGTCAACAAGCACCCGCCAGAAAAAGAAATCGTCTACAGGCTTTCGAAGCAGCAATTTGTGTGCAACAACATACTGAAAGTGCTTGTTAGCACACAACGCGATAGGAACTTGGGCGAGCAGTCGGTACTTGGGGAGATCCAATGCTTGTCTAGCACTGAGGGGATTGGGGGTCTTTTCACTTGCAATCTGGAGCAGAATCTGTTCATGACACGATTCCGGAAGAGTCTGGAACAACGCGCTGTTTCCCTTAACCGTTGAAATGGTACCAACTGAGGCCATCCAACTCTGGACAAAAGCTTCTGCTTGACCAATACGCATGAGCTTATCAGAGAACATTCGGAAAGTGCGAAGCTGATTCACAGTAAAATCTTGCCGCATCAGACCGCAAAACAAGCCCTCACAAAGCATACGAAAGTATCGTCGAGGGCGAAATATTGCAGGAGTATCACGGTGACGGCGGTTATAGATAAGATCTGCAAGGTTCTGTCAAATTAACAACAACCTCAACACATATCATTGCTAACTGATTGCTGTAGCGTACCTGGTAGTGATGAAAGTCGAGAAACAAGCACTTGCAGCCCGATTACACTCTGTGCGTCACTCATTGTCGGTTTCTACAGCATATCAACAAAATAAGACCTCGATATAAAGCTAAAATGTAGTCAATACCTGCCCACCTGTTCTTCCATGAGCATTTCTGTCACAATGTTCTCCACGCCATCATCAGCAATTGCTTTCTCTAGCAACCGAACGCACTGCTTCACAGATGCTTCTGCATCAGCTTGTGTTGTCTTATCAGTCGCCTCGACTTTCGTCTTGATGGCAGATAAAGTTGCTGTCAGTGCTGCAAGTGCTCGACTTGGTGGCACCACTTGACGGTCGAAAAAGACGTCAAACGCCTGCTCTCGGTCATGTTCGGAGAAACAAATCTCGAGATGAACAGCCACGAAGCCCAATACGAAAGCTGCAACGTCTCGATAGCAGATCTCTAAGTACAATTGCTGTCATAAAACATATACAAGATTAATCGACAGGTCGAGATAAACATCTTTTGAAAATCAACAATGGTTGGTTACCTTCCACGTCGATGGAAAGCGCTCAGGACTATGCAGTGGTGCGGCCAGCTCACGTAGCTCCTTGATTGCGTCTTGAATGTCATAACGCTGTTCAGCAGCTTCGATGCTGCGCTTTCTGGCATCATAGAACGCACGCAGAAGCGGCACCTCAGCTCGTATCGTCGGCATAATTTTAAGTTGACTAGCGGTACAAAATGTTGATACCCTTCCAAAATCGCTACGAGGTAAGAATGTGGACCACATCTATAAATGATTTGCTTGAGGTGTCCCACATGACATGTACCCATTTTTTTCGTCCTTTCGCTCGATCGTCCATCTTCTAGCTCAAACATCAAGAAGCCCCCAACACCAAAGCGGGAGAAAAAGTGGCGGCTGGTAGACCGAACCAGAGGCCCCTGCATTATACCCCATCCTAGTGTTAGCTCAACACCGAGCTGCGGGCGCGAATACGACTTGTAGACGCACAGAACCGCGCGTAAGAAGCCAAAAAACGAGATGGCGACCGTACAAGACTCGCCCGTGAGCTCCGCCAAGCTCTCAGCACTAGGAAAAGCCCTCGACCAAGCGTCAATCTCTAGAACGAGCGGCGTCGTATCCCCCGCCGCGACGCACGAGGCACCCAGTGATCAATCGCAGCTGGAAGATGAGGATGAAGATGATGACGATGACGAAGACGTCGTGGCTAAACTGCCCACTAAGAGCCCCAAGAAACGCGGACGCACTGACAGCCTCAAAAAGATGCTACCGGCTCCGGCCTCGCAACGACACAAACAGGTGCGTGACTCCTTAGTGATGGAATCACCGCATTCTTCTACCGAGGAAGATTCGGCAGCATCGCCCTCAATGGGACCTACTCAAGGGACCCTTTCACAACAACGACCTCAGGTGCAACCAGCCAAACTCATGGTGAAAGATCGGAGGGGAAACGGTATGGGCGTTCCAAGAGCTCATTTGATCCTCAACGCCGTCAAACAAGCGCCTCCTGCCAAAGAAAAGTCCAATCCACGACGATGGTCAAAGCACGAAGACGAGTCACTGAGGCTCGCGGTGGAGAGAAGTGGCGAGAGAAACTGGAAGGCTATTGCCGACCAGGTACCGGGACGAAATCACACGCAGTGTCTTCAACGATGGACCAAAGTGCTTAAGCCAGGCTTGATCAAGGTAATTTGGATTGATTCCTGGTATTATGCTGTATGAGGTTGACATATTCACGTGGTTTGCTGTTATGTATTGTTATTTGGCATATTCTAGGGTCATTGGACACCCGAAGAAGACTCAAAGCTCCGGGAACTCGTGGCAGAAGGCAAAAAGAACTGGGGACAAGTTGCATCTCTTATCCCTGGACGAACGTGAGTTCTGCAGTAAATGACGCGGTTTATTGGCGGTGCTAATTATTTTATCGCCTAGTTCTAAGCAGTGCAGGGAGCGATGGTGTAATCATTTAGATCCGAACATCAATAAGGGGTAAGGTCGGTGACACTATATCGTCTTTAAATTCGATGCTAATTAATTATTTGACTTTGATGACACAGATCTTACACAGAAGATGAAGACAAAATTATTGTCGAAATGCAAGCCAAACTGGGAAATCGCTGGTCGATTATCGCGCAACAGCTTAAGGTTCGACTTGCGCTACTTTCAACCGGTTTAATTGGATGTGGACTCACGGCACTTGTTAACTTTTCTACTTCAGGGTCGAACGGAGGACGCTGTAAAAATTCGTTGGAAATCTTTGATGCGTGGACGGCGTGCTGCTTCCAAAGAAGACAAAACGCCAACGGCTGCCACTGTGTCACCTGCATCATCCACTGCAAATTCCTCATCTTCTCCAGCTGACGCGGAACAGTTTACAGCAAAAACATCAAAATTGAGTCCAGCTCGATTGAAAAATCGCCTTCCAGGAGCGACACCAACAGCCACTGAATTTACACCGACCATAGCGGTGAAAATCGAGCGGGAAAATGCCCCGGGAAACAGAGCTGCACCCAATGCAGCCTCTTTCAATGCAGCCTCTTCAACGGAGCCCACGTCAGTTGGACACATGACGAATACTGCGTTTGTGAAGAACACTCAGATGTTGGCTCCCGCGTCTCAATCAGACATGGCAGCAGCGATGGGTGGATCTAACAATGCCATCAATAATGTGAATGATCTGGTGGCCGCGTCAATTCATAACTTTCAGATGAGCCAGCGCTTTCACCCAAGCTCCGTAGCTCATGCCGGTAATGTATTGTATCCTGGTAATGGCAACCAGATGATGGCGCCAGCCAACCAACCACCTCATGCCGTCTACATGTCAGACGGAGGAGGGGGAGGCTACAGCATGAACATGCAGCAAATGTCACTTCAACATCCGTCCCAGCAACACATGCAGCAAGTACCGTCGTATCAGCAGTACCCACAAGGATACACGATGCAGCAAAATATGGGCATCATGCCTAGCTACATGGTATCGACAAACTATCCGACATCAAACCAAATGCAGATGCAAATGCAGATGCATACGATGTCAATGCCAGTAAGTCCACTTGTCACGAGCTCTACGAACCTCAGTGGGGGTTAGTTAACTTGACGGCTAATACCTGAATACTTTTGCGTGTTTCCAGGTGTCATCATCAATGGATTCACCGTTTTCGATGCCCCCGACACCTACATATTCCTCGCAGGCCATGTCTATGGCCATGGCAAGCGCGCAATATCAGCATCCCCAACACCAACCGCCTGCCGTGCACCAAGGCTTCAGCGGTGCACCGCTTCACCCTCGAGTTGCATCCCTGGGCACTCCATTAGGAACATCTGGGCAGCCTATGATGATTCCTACTTCTAGTGGAATTGCTGGAAGCAGCGGGAACAACACTGCTGGCAATGGGAGTAACACTGGTCTCCCACCTTCTTACTTCACCCTCGAGTTGCATCATTGGGCACTCCATTAGGAACATCTGGGCAGCCTATGATGATTCCTACTTCTAGTGGGATTGCTGGAAGCAGCGGGAACAACACTGCTGGCAATGGGAGTAACACTGGTCTCCCACCTTCTTCTGCTACGGCAGCAGGAGCCGGAGGGAAGGGATTAAACACACCACGGGAAGAGTGGGGTTCTTCACAGACTCCACGATCTCAGATGATCATGACAGAGGGGCACGCGTCCGCGTACGAGCTATTTCACCAACAACGACTTCGACTAATGCTACAGGAACGAGACAAGCACGGTCTATCGCTCTCTTCTGCGCCTTCTCCTGGTCAAGCTTTACTTACAAAGGAGCTGGAGGCAAACAAAGAGCGCCAAGCCAGACAAGCGATCATGCAGAAGGGATGGAAAAATGCCGTGGACTCAATGGTATGTTTTAGCATAAAAACTGGATTTTTAGGGGAGGTGTTTAACTAACGTATCTAATTCTTGTTGCTGTATAGGATTTGTCAACGTTAGACGACCAGCAACGGTTTGATGGGCTACTTGAGAAAGTTTCACTGTCCGCTCTTGATCCCACAGATGATGAACTGCTTGACCAGACAGTTGACATCATTACAGGAGGTAAGTCAGTGAACAATACGAGTACATGATGTTATACATAGCTGATTCCTTGCGTGAAACTCGACCAGATGACACTGTGGATCTATGAGGATGTTAATGCTTACCGACCCAACGCATGGACGAGCTCGCTTTTTTATTTGTACATGGCACCGACGTGTAAGTTAAAGTTATTGAAATTGATTCGACAGCGGAGCGCAATGGCTGCAGGACTCGATCGTCCACGTCTTGCGGATGCTTCATGTTATGTTGGAAGTGCTCTCCTTCGTATATTCTCATCACATATCTCCAAAACTGCGGCCTCTTTACAAGGCCATTGACGTATTAGCAACGTCAACTACTGAGTGTCGTCTAAGTGGTTTCTATTCCTCTTCGTCGTATTCGAAATACTCGTCATCATCATCGTCATCGTCAGCACCGTCCTGGACCTCCACTTGCAGCACGGCTACTGCGTACAGTACAAACGCAGCAATAGCACCGATAATAACATTTCGAGGGCCCTTCTTAAAGGCATCGTCTTCTTCCTCAGCAGCAGCAGTCTCTTTCTCAAGCTTCTTCTGCGCCACCTCCGATGCCAGTGCACGGCGACTCCAATCCAGACTCCGATAAGGTTTGAGAAATGCCACTTTCAGTTGCGGCGACACCTTCTTCATAAAAGAGCTATCAAGTGACGTGCTGTTAAAGTAGTTGGCCTGGTTTTCCGAGTACACGGCCTCTTCGCTGAGACTCGAGGGCTGCTCGCTACGCGCACCAAAGTACGCGTCGCGGATGCGCTCTGCCAGCGTAATGAGTAATGGCGCATGTTGGTGGACAGTAGCCGCCAATTGCAAGTTGCCTAGTGCGTCCACAATATGACCAAAAACGGCAACATCCAGCGCACTCGGCTGGTCGCCGAAGAAGTAGCGAGTACCAGCACTATCCAGCTTGGTGTTGAGTGCAGTGTAGCAGTCACGCGCAATGACGTATGCCTGTTCTTTGGTGGATATACCGTAGAGACGCAGCTTCTCCATTGTATCCAGGTGCATCTTCTTGGGCAAAAAGAGGTTGAGTGGGAAAGGAAGCTGGCGTGACATGTGCGGGCGCGTCACTTCGCGGTACGTGGCTGAGTCCACCCACTGACAGTAGAGCATGACGCGCTGCAACTTCTCAGACAGCATCGACCGGTATGCGAACGACTCACTGCGTTGCGCGTCGCTCAAAAACTCGTCAATGTCTTTGTGGAACTGTAGCAATGCTAGCGTCAGCTCAAAAACGAGAACACATTAACGATTCACAAGACCCAACCACGCACGTACCGTCTGCAAATGCATAATAATATCCTCCTTCGGAAGCAGAAAGTTGCCGTCACTGAGCTGTGGTAGCTCACCCGTAGCTTCGTACGCCGGATACCTGGAGTTGTGCACATGTAGCCGGATGCCTGCCACACGTAGATACGCCTGTACACCCCACGCAGGCAAGAACTGATGCAGCACAAGCGTCGATCCCATCTCCTTGGAGGTTTTGGGCGTGTTCTCGAGCTCCGTCACCTCTACCAGGTCGTCGTGAAGGCGGTCGGCGTCCGGCCGGAGCGGGTGGAAGCGGTCCTCTGGAAACATTGGCAAAAGTCAGAATGACGGTCCCTATTTTTCACGATAACGCTACAGTAAACTTTTGTTTAAGTACGATTTACGTCGCACCCACCCATTGCATACCATTCCATCACTTACTTCCACGCAGACAAGTAGAGCGTACGTGGAGAGGAGACGTAGACAAACATGGCGGACACGGTACAGATGATGATGGAGAAGATGGTGCCGGAGCTGGAGGATCTCCAGGAGCGCCGTCTCTTCTCCGAAGATGAGATCCGCCAGATTGTGGACAAGCGCCGCGGCTTCGAGTACGCTTTGAAACGCCAGCCACTGCGCAAGATCGACGCCATGCGCTACATTGAGTACGAGCTTAAGCTTGACGCGTTGCGGGAGACTCGCAAGGAGCGACTGAGTCTCGTCAAGCTGACGCTGGCCGATACGGCGGGCGTCAAGCGTGTGCAGAACATCTTCGACCGCGTGCTGTACAAGCACCGAGGCAGCGTGGAGCTCTGGCTGCAGTACGTGGGATTTTGTAAACGTGAAGGAAGCAGCCGCGTCTTGTCCCACGTGTTCTCCAGGGCGCTGCAGTCCCATCCACGTAGTGCGGAGCTTTGGATCGAAGCGGCGTCATATGAATTCGGCGTCAGTCTCAATGTAGACTCGGCGCGTTTGCTCATGCAGCGTGCTATTCGTCTTAATAAGCACCACCAAAAGCTCTGGCTCGAGTACTTCCGACTGGAACTGCTGTACGCGCAGAAACTGGCTATGCGTCGTCAAGTGCTGCGTCTGGATGAAGTGGCGAAGAAGGTGAAGGATGACGGATCGATGGTGCTGATTGATCAGCTTCCCGAGGAGAAGGAAGTACAGGAAGAAGTCTCCGAGGCGATGACAACGAAGACAAACGCTAGAAAGCTTGTACTACAGGGAGGCATTGCGAAGATCGTGTACACAAACGCAGTTGCTGCGATTCCAGAAGACGTAGCTTTCAGACTAAAGTTCGTGGAGATTCGAGACCTTTTCGGTACCCACACGGCTGCTGAGCTGTCTGATTTTATTCTGGAGAACTGCCTTGAGAGCTTTCCCAAGAGCGAGGAAGTTCATGCTGCAAAGGCCCTTCGTCCTTTTCTGGCGGTTGAAGACAACGCTGCTTCACGTCTAGGTAAATCGTCGGAGGTCGATGGCGCGGACGTGTCTGAGGCTGAGCGTCAAGCTGAGTTGCTGGTTGTGCACAACTTTGAAACGAGTGTAGCTCAACTCGACACTGTCTCCATGAAGGAGCTGTTTGCGGACTGGATGGTGACGCGACTAGCGTCTTCTAGCCAAACTGCGTTCTTGCTCGAGTATACGCGGGCCAAGCTCAAAGACTTTGCGTTCTCCGACTCGAGAAACTCGTCGCCGTCGCTCGCGATTAAATATGTCGATCTGATTCACCGCACGGACGGTACGAATGACGCGCTTATGATCGTGCGTAAGCTGTGCGACGAGTGTTTGCCACAGTCCGCTGAAGTTTGGCTTCTGCAGTCTCAGCTTGTACTTCACGGAGATTACGAAGAAATCAGCACTAGCCGCTCTCCTTCTGCTAAACGTCGGCGTACGTCACATGACTCTCATACGAAAACTACAGTCAACAACCCGTTAGTTGCATCAGTGTCGGTGTTGAAAACGGCACTCACAAAGATCTCGCCGACAGATCTGGACGCGCAGTTTGCTGTTCACAACCGCCTTCTCCAACTGCTTCTTAGCACTGCAGAGACTTCAAATGTTGTAGAAAAGGCTTTCAAGGACGCTCTCAAGGCACTGAAGCGTGGCTCAGCACACTGGAGCACTCTGCGTCAACAGTACGTGGCTTGGGCGGCCACTGCGTCCTCGCAGCAGTCATTGGCGCAGGTTCGCGCTTTGTACACCAAGTTTATGGTCGACGAGCAGCTGCTGCCTTCTTCCGAGACGTACGCGTTCCTCACGCTGTGCGTAGACATTGAGACGTCAGCTGCATCTGTAGATGTCGTACAAGTGCGCAAATTGTTTGAGAAGCTGGTGGAGCTGTTTGGCTCGCAGCGGGAGGAGGTTTGGGTGACGTACGTGCGCTGTTTGTCCGAGCGTTTGTCACTGTTCGCCGACGCCACGCGCGTTCAGCAGCGTGCTCTCCGTGTCTGGAAGGAGTCGTCAACTCTCATGCAGTTCGCTTTTGCCGGCTTGTAAGAAACTAGATAGATTTGTACGCAGCAGACGGAGAGCGGTTCCTAATAGAAAATGTTGCATTTACCTCCTTGTCGTCGCTCACCTGCCCAATTCCAATCACTAATTACAATAGAAATATCGACATTTTAGGTCCAACATATTTTATTATAGAAAGCCACGCATCTAAGACTGCGCGTGCCCAGCATTCCACCACGTTCAGATCCCGACACGAGTTTCTTTCTCTGTCAATCAGGACTCTTCATAGGGTCATAGAGAGCGCCATAGCTACTGCAGTCAATTCGCTGGCTCGGTTGTCGTCTGTTTACCGCGCTTCGAACTGGATGAGACGCTTGGTACGCGCCTTGTACATGATACGGTAGCCGCACGCACGACAACGAATGGGGTCGCGTGCCGACAGGTAGTTGACGATACCGCAGTCACCGCAGATGTACTTGATTTCCGGGTCCTTGATCATAGCCGCGCTGATGCCAGACGCACCGGCCGCTGGGGTTGCTCCGCCGTCCATGTTAACGTCGATAGGGAAAATCACCAACTGAATCGTTTTGAGTGGATGGAGCGGGTCGGTTTGTACCGGTTGCTCACTTTCAGAATACCGATTCGAGTCTCACAGCTGAAACTTGATAGTTGAAAAACGAGTATACAAACACATTGCTACAATAACACCCTATTGTTATATTGTATTGCAATAAAATACCGGTATTCTGCGTTTTCCATTGGCCTGGCGTCGCTTCCATCCATTCGCTCTCCAGCCACCTGCGTAAGCCCGACACTTGCGCTTGCCCTGTGCTGCCACCATGAACACCATGACGAGCCAGATGCCCACCATGTACGTGTATTCTCCGCTGCAATTGCAACAACAACAAAACGTCGCCATTTGCACCACAAAAACGACGAGAAGAATGCCAATCAATTTGCCTATCAAAACTTTGAAACTCACGACTCGTATGTTGCTATCATCTGCAGTTTGTGTTGTATGTGCGCGACGCCCATCGTGGCGAACGCAGCCAATACGTGCGTCAACTGTCTTAAGTCCCAAGTAGACGTGACCGAGGGCATCCCCAAGGAAGTGATTATTCACCAATGTCGCGGGTGTATGCGCTGGTCGCGTCCTCCTTGGGTAGCCGCCGATCTCGAGTCTCGTGAGCTACTGGCCATGTGTCTTAAGAAGATCAACAACTTGAACCGTGTCAAGCTTATTGATGCCAATTGGATCTGGACGGAACCGCACTCGCGTCGTCTCAAGCTTAAGCTCACGGTACAGAAGGAGGTTATGAGCAAAATGATCATGCAGCAGTCGTTCGTTGTCACTTTTATTGTGCGCAACCAGCAGTGTGACGCCTGTCAAGCCTCATTCGCCAACCAGTCATGGCGTGCCGTCGTGCAGGTGCGTCAGCGTGTGGACCACAAGCGCACCTTCTTCTTCCTGGAGCAACTCATTCTCAAGCATCGCGCCCACGAGAAAACCACGAACATCGAGTCGCACCCGGACGGCGTCGATTTTTTCTTCTCGGAACGCAACCACGCGCTGCGCTTCGTCGATTTCTTGCAGGAGTCGGTGCCCATGAAACTCAAGACGGCCAAGAAACTCATTTCAGCGGATAATCACAGCAACACGCACAACTACAAGTTCACGTACGCTGTGGAAATTGCGCCGGTTTGCAAGGACGATCTCGTGCTGCTGCCGGTCAAACTCGCACGTATGCTGGGCAACATGTCTTGCCTCTGTCTGGTGCAGTCCGTCACCTCGTCCATCCACGTCATTGACCCGATCACCACCCAAGTGTAAGTTGTACACACGTTGAATTCTGTCTAGCTGATTGATTTTTATTGACGTTTTCTCATCCTACAGGGCGGAGGTTGATTCGGAGAAATATTGGCGTTATCCGTTCCGCGCGCTGCGGTCCATTAAGGCGATGGCGGATTTCACTGTTCTGGACTCGAGTCCAATGGCGATTCCGTCCGGTGGTGGCCGTGCCATTCGTGTGACGCGCAAGACGCGACTTGCCGAGTTGGAGATTGTTCGCGACGCCGATTTTGGTGTGAATGACACGCGCCTCCACACTGTGAGCCACCTCGGCATGATCCTGCACGTTGGTGACTCGGCTCGTGGTTACGACCTCACGTCCGCTGTTTTCAATGATTCTGACCTGGTTCCGCTGGTACAGTCGGGTTTGACAATGCCAGATGTGGTGCTTGTGAAGAAAATGTTCCCACGTAGAATCCAGAAGCGTGCTCGTAACTGGAAGCTGAAGAAGATGGAGGGTGTGGAACAAGCTGGACCGGTTCGCCCTACGGATCTCTCGAAGGAGGAGCAGGATTACGAGCAGTTCTTGGAGGAGCTAGAGGAAGACAAGGAAATGCGGTCGCAGATTAATCTGTACAAGGATGAGACGAAGCAGATCAAGCGGACGGAGGACGACGATGCTATGGAGGAGGATGACGTTGGTGCTCCCGCCGTGGAGCTCCATGAGCTGCTGGATGATTTGGCCATGAAGGATAACGAGCCTACGCCACAGATTTTGTCCGAGAATGAAGCCAACCAGACTGCAGCTTGGGAGCTGGAGGAACTGTAAATGCGCTGCATTTAACCGTAACTAGATTTTCTTTTTCATGCTTATTCAATCATACTATTGAAAATTTGCTGTTTACTGTCGGTTTTTCGGAGCATTTACATAGTAAACACCACTGTTCTACTACCGGTAGGGTACCTGTATTTACTCAGAAAAAAGTACAATTCGTCTTGGTTCTCAACAATTCATTGTTCTTGTCTGACGAGTGCCTACATTATAGCACCGCACTACGAGGACAGAAGTCTAGTCACAGTTCAAGCGGTTTACGTAGCTTCTGGGAGCGTCCAGTTCTCGGGAATGGGACCAATGTCGTTAATGATTTCGCGGTGGCAAGACCACACGAGCTTGATCGCTTCCGGCGTGCCGATACCACCAGCGCACGGGTCACCAGCCGGGCCGAACCAGTGGTTCTGAGGAGCACCGGTGGTTCTCGCACGGATACCGCTGTAGGTCGTACCGTTCACGGTAGCGGAAAGCACATCGTGCGTGAAGTGCGGGTCGTTCGAGACCACTGCAGCCGTAAGGTGAGCGTCCATGCCCTCCAGTGCGTCCAGGACAAGCGGCAGCTCACTGTCATTGTACTCAGTCAGAACCTGGAACGGACCGAAAATCTCCGTGGTCACAAGCTCGAAGTTTTCCGGCTTGAGAAACTCCTTAAGCGGAACGAAGATAGCCGTAGGCTTCACAGCACCATATCTCTCGGGAATCGAGTGGTTCTCTACACGATACAACCAAGGTGTTCATTAGTAAACAGGTAGATATCAAGCAGCTGCATACGATGACATACCAAGCTCCTCAGCTCCAAACGCAACGCGAGCACCCGGGATCTTCAACAGAGCAGCAGCGTGGTCAAGCATACGCTTCGTGGTGACAGTCAACACAGGGCCAATCGTCAAGTCGGAAAGCTTGCGTCGAGAAGCGAGCTCAACAAGCTTCTTTTCGATACCAGCATCCACCCAGTTCTTGTGCATGAAGAGAACGGACTGTGCAGAGCACTTTTGTCCTGAACAAGCATAAGCGTCCTATAGAACAAAGATAATAACGTCAGAATTAACCCCATCTAACATAAAAACACACACAAAAAGTATCATACCTGGTCGGAAGTCCAAGCAACGTAGTCGAAGTCACGAACATCGGGCCCAAGCACCTTCCAGTCGAAACCAGCATCTTCAAGCTTGATACGGCCGCTCAGGTCCTTAGCGAGCTTCTCAGCAACAGCCTGCGATCTAAAGGAACCAAAAAACGTCAATAAACTCATTCTCCCAGCCATAAAACCACTTTAGAATAAAACTTACCCGGTGAACAGCGTGTTGCGCGGCTTAATCTGCATCAGCAAGTCGTTCATCACAGCTCCGTCCGAGTTAATGAAGTCCACGTCCGTCAGAGGCATGCCACACTCGTGTAGCAGACGCAAAGTCTCCTGCATGACAATAGACACCTTCGAGTCCACCTTCAACAACACTTTGTTGCCCATGAAGAGCGCGCCCATCATCTGCAGAACTGGGATCTCAATGGGAAAGTTGAAAGGCGTAATGAGCGCCACGGGGCCGTACGGCCAGCGGTGACCGTTGCTTGTCTGTCCCTGGTGGTCGCCTGGCACGCCGAACGACTGAGCCAAGAAGCGCACCTGGTCGCCAGAGAAGTTCTCGAGGAACTTGCCCGTTACTTTTACCTCGTTACGAGCCTGGAAATAGCTTTTGGGCGACGTACGCTGCACCAGCTTAGCGAAGTAGTCAGCCACCTTCTCCTCACGGAACATGGCGCCGGCCTTAGCGCACACCTGACCGTAAAGCACGTAACGCTCCACGTTCTTCAACGGGTTGTGGAGTCCATGCTTGGGGCAGCTGGTCATGCTCTCGACGAAGGGCTTGAGCTCGTCCTTCTGGGTCAACGGCATCGTCATGAAGGCCTCGCCGTTGAGCGGGTCCAGGAGGGTCTCAGTCTTTGCCGTCTTGGTCCACTTGCCGTTGACTGTAAGTGATAAAATAAACTTAGAGAGACTGTCACGCACTATGTATGGAATTCGGTGTAAAACGCACCCAAGTTGAAGCCGTCTGTGGGGTTGGCGCCGCTAAAGGCAGGGTCGACCGTAGCGAAGGACGGCAGCGATGACATGGCGCGCGTGGCGCTAACAGCATGGCGAGAAGCCAGCGCGGAGGCCGCACGCAAAGATCTCGAGCGCAGCATCAGGGATGAAAGAGACCTGAGGGCTTGACAGCAAATTTCGGAGTGCGACGTCCCACGTCTCCGAAACTACAACTTCGACACCGTAGCGAAGGACGGCAGCGATGACAAGGCGCGCGTGGCGCTAACAGCATGGCGAGAAGCCAGCGCGGAGGCCGCTCGCAAAGATCTCGAGCGCAGCATCAGGAATGAAAGACACCTGAGGGCTTGACAGCAAATTTCGGAGTGCGACGTCCCACGTCTCCGAAACTACAACTTCGAGTTGCAACACTGTGTGGTGCTAATAACAGCGAGTTTTACTGATATCATACTAAGCAGACCATTCGTTTTCAAAAAGATGTTTCGATTCTATTGCACTTTACGTGTTCTAGCTATTAATATGAAGTTTTACAGGCTATTGCTCATCACAGGTTGATTAGACGAAGGCGATGTGCACCACACCATGTTTAGACGAGCGTCACTTTTAGTAGAAAAGGTCCTGGATCGTTATCCCACGACACGCTCTTGAGCAACCTCATGCGAATGGACAGGAGACACTGGGCATCGGCTGGTGTTGAAACCTATTGGACGCATGTCTCTTCTCTTTGTAGTTTGTGATGGTCGTCTTCCTTGGACGAAGCGAGGTTTTGTCTGTCTGACTCGAATGGGCTGTACGTGTTGAAGTTGGCTGGAAATGAATGGGAGATAAATAGCAGCGCGCGAATATATAGTTGGTTGGTCTCGACTTTAGCTCCTGCTCGCTGGAGACGCTGGCGTTGAGTTTGTATATGTTTTGAAAACAGGCAAGAGCTTCTTTCTATTTGCAGCATGGTGGAATAAGTCGAGGAAGTGCCGTTGACTCACCACTTGAGCTCTGCAATTTCCGCAATAGCAGCTAGGACGTCCGTTGGCAGCGACACAACAGCGCTCCGACGACCGACAGCTCCCCGTCGAACGATCTCCTTCCTGCTCTCTTCGTCCACCTGACTGCAGTCAAACCGGTGGCCGCAGTCGTCGACCTGCTGAATAGAGACGAGGACTTTGGCGTGTAGCATCTTGGACTCGCATGGTTCGACTTCTCGGGTGGTGATCATTTTGACAAGTAATTGATCTCTTAGCGGAGTGAAGTGGGTCGTGTACTTGAAAGTCGACTTGCTCGTTTGGTCGTGAAAGCACTAATGAGCTGCTCCGTCTCGAGTCGCTGCAAACGCTGAGACCTTCTAAGCCAATAACTGTTCTTCGAATGATGGCAAACAGGACCAGTGCGGTGGTGAGTTTAAAGAAACGCCTGCTTTGTCTATCTGTCGTTCGCAATTGAGAGAATTTGCCTTCGAAAACGGGTTGCAGTATTGACTACATTGAAGCAATTGCAAGAGTTGTTCGCCGGTTACGGGGATAAGATCACGTGCGCTGCGACGCCCAGTCGACGGCTCCAGACTCCAAAGCCAAGTCGTGTGACACCACCCGCCCCTCACTCGATCAAAAAAACGACCACTTCTGCGTCGCCACGAGCGCCCAAAACAGTCCAATAAATGCTTTTGGCGCCAGTGGAGATGACATGCGTACAAGACAGGCAAAAGCACGATTACCAGCAAAATCTGGCTCCTGGCACCCAAGAGGGCGCGGCACGTGCGGAAACGACCGAAACGGCTGTGTACGTAATGCTTACCAAGCAGTGGGAGCTGGGCCAACGTGGTAGATGTGGACGCAAAATGCCGTCGTTTAAGAACTTGTTGCCACTTGCTGGCCTCGCTTCTGTCTTCGTTGCTGCCACGTAGCACACAAATGCTGCTGCTCTTTTTGTCGTTATGCAGTTGACAATCGTGATTCACCACCGAGACTCGAGCGGAGCTGCCACCGTGGAAACTCCGCGTGCGTACACTCACTTCTGCTGCTAATGCAAGTACTGGCAAAGGGTGACTCGTTTATTTTTTTAAGGCTGTTGCAACGCACATGACACTCTTCAGTCGCTAGTTTGACTGAATTTGCTTGTACAAGTGCTAAAGGAGAGTTACTAGCACTCTACCGATACAGTGCACGCTGCTCAAATGCTCCAACGATCCCTTCACACTATATACAACGTAACAGCAAGCAGTCTTGTTGAACTAGAACTTGCACGGGTCGTCACCTAAATGATCTTTCGTCATCGTTAAATGAACTGATCGAAAGTACCAGCACATACCCGACCAGTCGATGTTAAACGCCAGTTCTCAATTGTCCAGCACCAACAAAG
>JAIKVB010000815.1:0-19074 GCA_024679045.1 Phytophthora brassicae
TGGAAGGAACTGAGGCTTTGATTGCAGAAATGGGGACGTTGTGTGATCAGCCGACTGCACTATCAAGATTGGATAGGTGTCTGCATTTTTGTGACAATTCGCACATTTTTGGTCACCTGGCGGATACAGGGTCAAAAATATCCCACTCGAGACAATTATCCGAAATGGCAAACAGGAACTCCATCCGCAGGATAGTTGAGGCCGGTATACCAAGGCGAAATATGGTGTAATGTCTTCATCGCCCGTGCCGTACCATTCTGTGATCTCAAAGGGAAGTTATGTCAGCCGAGATGTGACAGCAGAATGATTGTCACAATTGACAAAAATGATTACGCCTGGTTTAATTTTGGAGAAGAGGCACAACGTGGGACTGTACATGGAAATCGTCGTGTCGATTACGACAACACAAAGAACACAATGGTCGTCAGCGAACTCACCTGGACAACACTCAACATTCCCCGAATGGAGATACTCTAGTCTAACAGAGTGAGCAATGACCCAGTGCTCGAATATTCGAAGCAGAGAATCCGACGCTTTTCTGAGATCGCCAAACCACTACATGGAGATATCAACAGTGGAATTTCGACACAAGGTGTCTTCTACCACAGTTAGTCACGCTTTCATCAATTGGGACTCATAGGAATCGTTGGGAATAACGTCGAGCTCGGCGCGCCCGTTGAGCTGGAAGTCAGTTGTCACGCGCAGCTGAGTTAAAATTCGTGGTATTTATCCAGTTGAGTTGGAAGTTGTTGGGGATACTGAGTCGGAGGTCAAGGAGCTATGAACAGGTGAGTTGAAAGTCGCTGAGTTGACAGTCGCTGCGTTGAAAGACAGCGCTGTTGAACAGAAAACAACAAAGTCATTCTAGCTGAGTTGGATACTGGTGCAGCCATTAATTTGGAAGATACGAGGGTCCCTCTCGCAAAGTTGGATCTCGGCGCATTCGCCGAGGTGGATTTCTATGAGCTCAGTGCGGCAGCCGTGAAACTCAGCGAAGGCCCTAAGGGCAAATACGAACTCGGCTATCCGTCCATGGTTCACCAAGAGTGCACAATGAGAGAAGCTCAGCGACTACTGGAGTTTGACGACGACCCTCCGCTAGAAGAAATATGGGATCCCGACAAAGAAGTCCATGATATTGGTCAAGAGGCTCATCAATATGGGATCCCGACAAAGAAGTCCATGATATTGGTCAAGAGGCTCATCTCTGACTCGTCTCATGACCGGGCAGTTGTTGTATACTCGGCTAAACCGACTCAACGTTGTTCAACTCGGCGACTTCTGACTCGGCGAAGTCGAACTTAGTCAAGTCTAACTCGGCGGAGACCAAGTCGGCGAAGTCGAACTTAGCCAAGTCGAACTCGACGAATTCCGACTTTCCGGAGACAAAGTGGATGAAGTCAAACTCAGCTAAGTCGAACTCGACGAGTCCCAACTCGGCAACTCCCGACTCAGCGAACTCGAACTTAGTTACCTTTAACTCAGCAAATTCAGACTCGGTGGAGACCAAGTCGGCGAAGCCGAACTCAGCTAAGTCGAACTCGACGAATTCCGACTCGGCGGAGACCAAGTCGACGAAGTCAAACGCAGCCAAGTCTAACTCGACGAATTCCGACGCGGGGGAGACCATCTCGGCGAAGTCGGACTCGGCGGAGCCCATCTCGGCAAAACCGACTCGGCGGGGTATAACTCGTCGAACTCGACGAAACTAGACTCGGCGGAGTCCATCTTGGCGAAAAGCGACTGGGCGGAGTCTGACTCGGCGAATCCAGACTCAGCGGAGCAACAGCCACTCGGGGTTATCGTCCTTAAGCCAACAGACAAAAGGAACGCTCATTGAAAAAAAGTGAACCAGACAGTGCGAATCTATGTTGAAGGTCCACTTCAAGTTGACTGGGATGACGTCGCCGGAAAGATGATTCAAGTGATTAGTAACTGGAGGAATACATCTCGACGAGAAGCTCCTTGCTATTTGGTGCATGGGTGAGATGTCCAATCAGCACTCAAGCGATAGTTCGACTATCAGGAACGACGACTCTGTGAAATCTGCAGATGCGGTACAATGACGACGAGAAGCAGCCCGGGAAAGGGAAACTCATCTCTAACTGGCCGAAAAACACCAGATAATTGCGAAAGTTCGGCGGGCGGAAGATCATAACGCTATATTATGCCAGAAGGAGAAACACGTGACACCATGCTCAGCCAACTTGGCGGAGAAGATGGAACCATTCGATTCAAATGACACTTGGCGATCACCATTCGATTCTAATGACACTTGGCAATCACTATTTAACGAAGGCGAGAGCGTCTGGGTTTTATGGAACGGGTCAAACTAGGATTGAAGAACATCTGACTCACCAATGACATAGTCCGTTCAGTGTGTCGAAGAATTTGCTTGTGGGTTGGAACTACACGATGAAAGTGCTACTGCTTATACCCAGGTATCGGCTGAAGAAAATGAATGATATCAACAACCAACGGCAAACTTGGTAGATGAACTCGCCGAGAATGACCGAATTGATTTTGATAAAGGACTTCTCCCAGAACTTGCGGATAGTGACCGATAAGAGGTGGGATAAATTTTGATGACGACAAGCCACTGTCAACTAGCACGAAAAGGGCATAACGACTATTTTGAGTCGCGGGGTTGGAGTTTGATGAACAACTCTTGGCGAAATTGGATTGCTGTTTGATTACCTTTGGAAACGACAAGTGAAAATCGTCGTTGTTGGTGCAAATTTCAGACGAAAATTATAAGTTACAGCACCGCATGAAGACCGTCACCAGGTTGTAAGTATAGGCTTGGTGGACCGGAAAAGCTACTGTACCGTTGCATGAGTTTGCATGTGAAGAAATGGATTGATGACCGAGCTTAGCTAAGCTTCAAAATGAACTTTACCTGCGAAACAAACTTACTCGCCTTGTCGCCGAGACTGTGAAAAGAAAAACTAAGGTATGGTGCGGACTTACAGAGACATCCGACACAGTTTTGGAGTCTTGAACCTGGGCGAATACAACTGACACAGTTTCGGAGTCTTGAACCTTGGCTGGATTTTAAGTGAAAGAACAAAACTGCCAGATGCAGTGACGGACATGTCGGTCCGAATGGCAAAGACATCTAACTTTCCGAATCCCGTAGGGTAACTCAATGTATTTTGGAGACTATTTGGTGAGATGAGAACAAAAGCCGCTGACTTGATGGGAGATGACCTACCAGTTGGGTTATAACATTCACCAGCTTGGTTCATATCATAACCAGGGCAGTTGTGGTGTAGCGCTCATCATTTTGTGTGCCCGTGCCCGACTCGATGATAATGGGTCAGATACGGTGCTTCAGTATGCAGAGTCGGCTACTTGGTAGATTGAACTCAGCATACCGATTCAGCGGCTTGATCTCAGCGGACTAGAGTCAACGCATTGAACTCAGCGGACTGAGTCGGTGGACTAGAGTCAGCGAACCAAATTAGTTGACAAGCCTACGGTATGGAATTGACGGCTCGGTGGTTATGAAGTTGGCGAGGTGATAGGACTTTTAGATATAGGTGGCTAAAGGGACGGCTGAGATCCGAAACCACCCCGTTTCACTAGATATTTGTATAGGACATAGGAAACATTATATAGAGTCTTTGTGGCTCTAAGATAAAAACAAACAGAGCAGAATCTTCTAAGTCCAAGAACAGCGTACACTTTCCGTCAAGTCCCTGCGTGGGCTGGATTATGTCTACCATCAACACCCGAGATGCATAAGCTTGTAGGGTGTTGACCTGGTAGCGCCAAGAGAACAAGTTGGCCCGGGAGGGATATCTCGCTTTGTGCGCTCTCGCTTTGTGCGCTCTCGCTTCGTGCGCTCTCGCTTTGTGCGCTCAGCAAACCCCGTCCGACTCGGCGGGTCAATACACCGGACAGCCCGGGTACTGCTACTTCTAGCCGAGAAGCCTTTGCTCTCGGTGACCTGTAAAAGCGCTAACGTGCCGTCGTCCATCCTTTGGTGGAGGGCACAGGGAAATTTATAAGAAGACAGGAGGCAGCGAGCTCAGCTGACCTCCGGAGATTTGACTGGCTTGGGTGCCTGGTGTCTACGTAGCGACACACTACTGTCCTGGAAGGGCCGAACCCCTGGGTCAACTCGGCGCAGGCTTCAACTGCCGACTAGCTCGGCAATTGTTGTGTGTGCGAACAAAGGAATCCACATTTGACGAATTTATGTGTACTACAATACCACAAATGCAGTAATAAAGTAATATAATAGAGTGAAGATAGGAACACTTCTCTCAAATTTCCTGTTTTGGTACTGTTCCTAATATTCCCGATTAATCATCTCTGAGTTTACAGCTGCCAGAATGTATGTGTGATGTCCCAAGTGAGTGCTGGTAGTTCTTAACAATGAATGATGAGTTTATGATTTGGTACGCATCACGTTAGAACGTTCTCTGGGGCGGGAAAATCCGCTGACTTCAATTCGCGTCCGTCTTCTGCAACAGGAGAAAGCGACACTGAAGCGAACCCCGTCGCTCGGCGCGCATCGCCAACAAACGGCAGCACACAGGTAGATACGATAGAAAATGAAGTCCGATCCGTCGTCACGTGCGCTAACGTCGGCTGAGTCATTTGACGCGAGGCTGCGCGACGTCTTTTCCTTCCGCGCGTCAATCCCAGTGGTAAGTGATTGTTGTGTAGGATGCAAAATCCAGAATGAATTGATTGTTTGGCTTTTACCTCTACGTGGGTTGCGCAGTTGAACTAGGAACTGCCGCTTGCGTAAACTTTACCCCATACCTCCCCCGCAAGCGCAGCTTCATGGGTCGTCACCCTTCGAGCTTTTCAACTAAGGCCGCACAGGCCGCACTTGTTCCTGAGATGGGTGTGTGGTCACGCTTTCGTAAGCAAGTCAGCTGCATTTTCACTTGTAGACACGTACTAGAGTGCCATCGCTCCCTTGCTCCATCCGTCTTTGAGCGCGTGATAACGAATATCGACCGCCTTTTGAGAATTTGATGAGCCTTCGCGCTTGATACGATGTATCGCTGGAACACTGTCCATGTTCATCGTAAGCTTGATCTTGTCAGCATGATCTTGAAAAATTCCATCGACGACGAGCTTGATCCATTCTGTTTGGAGGAGACCGTCGTTGGCTGAGATGAACTCCGCTGCGGTGCTTGATTGAGCAACCACTGTTTGTTTGGTAGATCCCCAAGCGACTGGAGCGCCAAATAAAAACACCACATTGCCAGAAACGGACTTTCTGTTCACGCAATCATTGGCGAAGTCCGCGTCAGTGACTACTCGAATATCCTCTTGATTCGGTTGTAGTCGCAACTTGAGCTCCTGGGTTCCAGCTAGATAGCGAAACAAATACTTGACTGCGTTCCATGTCATTTGCGTCGGCTTAGCGCAATGGCGCGCCAGCTGATTGACAGTGAACATGATGTCAGGCCTCGAAACACGCGCGAGGTATAAAAGACTGCCAACAGCTCCCCGATATGGCATTCGCTAAATCTCTTGTATTTCTTCCTCCGACACCTCTTTCGTGGGTTGGTTCAGTCTTGTATTGGACACCATCAGAGTGTGGGTTGCATGTGCAGGCTTCATTGCGAAGCGGTACAGTATTTCCTCAATGTACGCCACTTGTGAGAGCTGAATGGCTCCGGTTCCTCGCTGCTCCACTCGTACTCCCAAGAACTGAGACGGTGCACTCATGTCTTTAACGCTGTACTTTAAGCTCAGCGCCGCCATTAAGCGCAACACTTGAGTTTCCCTTAGGTGCGCCACCAAGATATCGTCTACGTAGAGACATACTAGTAGCAACTCGATAGCAACCCACATATAATACAAACAAGAATCACCTGTTGTAGCCTTCAGTCCGTAGCTTCTCAGGAATGAGTCGATTTCTTGATTCCACTCGCGACCCGCTTGCTTGAGTCCATATAGCGCCTTTCTGAGTCCCCAGACCTTGAATTCTTAGCCTGGCACCTCAAAACCTTTGACTTGGCAAACATACACGGTCTCTTTCAGAGTAGTTTTCACATACGCGGCCGGAACATCGCCTTGGCGAATCGCCATCTTGTACTTGCTGGCAACGATGAAGAAAATGCGAACGCATACCAGATCGGCCACCGGTGAATGAGTCTCGAAGTTGTCCACCAAAACAGCTGCTTATCGCCTCGTGCGCATACCCGGGCTTTGAACTGTACAATTTCGCCGTCGGGGCCGGTCTTGGCACGAAATTGGACAGTATTGCCGAGAATGTGGGCTCCCTCTGGAGGATCCACTAAAACGAAAGTGCCGTTATCTTCATGCGCCTTCAGTTCAGTATGAATGTCGTGTTCCCACTGGGACCATTGTGCGGATCGACGTGCTTCTGCCAAGGTAAGCGGCTCTCGAATAATTTCAGCTAGATATAGGAATGCACCGTCGATGGCTCTAGCGGAAATGCGTTCTGAGCGCCTTCTGCTACATGTAGTAAGCTGGGAGGTGCCGTTGGCATGTTCGACTTCAACTTGAGTTAGGCTGGTATCGCGAAGCCGTGCGGCAGCATTTTCACGGTTTCGTAGTGGAGATCCACGAGAAAGGGACAACTGTGAATCCCTCATTGCTTCACTTGCCTCCAAGCTGCCTTGTTCAGTTACCGGGGTGTCAAAATCATTGTCCAGTACCACTTCATCAACCAGCATCGTGTCCAGCATGACTACGTCCGTAGTTTCTTTAATCGGCCGTGCTTGTGTAGGAATGTAGACCCGATAGCCTCGAATTTCGTCGCTGAAGCCAACGAATCCTCCAATACTACCGCGACCGTCAAAACGAACATTCTTATGACGCATCGGCTCTGGTGTACGTAAGCGGTCTGACCAATGATCGGAATCCCTGCGAACGACGGTTTTGCACGGAAAACTGGTTCGTGTGGAGTGAACGAAGAGTTTCGCTTCGGGATTCGGTTTCTGATGTAGCAACAGCGGTCTGACCAATGATCGGAATCCCTGCGAACGACGGTTTTGTACGGAAAACTGGTTCGTGTGGAGTGAACGAAGAGTTTCGCTTCGGGATTCGGTTTCTGATGTAGGCTGTATGTCGAAGAGCATCTTTCCAAAGGTAATGCGGTAGATGACTATCGAGCATCATGGCGACTGCCATTTCCGTCACTGTTCGTATGGCTCGTTCAGCCACGCCATTTTGGCTGCTGCGGTAGCGTGTGGTGTGCTGATGGTTCAGGCCTTCATCAGTCACTAATTTTCTGAAATCAGCTCCCATGAACTCTGTTCCTCCGTCCGTTCTCACTGCCGTGATACTGGTGACTGGAACTTTTGTTTGCCGCTCAATAAACTTAAGAAACTTCGCTACTTTGGAGATGGATTCGTCTTTGCTGCGCAGACCGTATACTTTGATGAAGTCTCGCCAAACAAGTCGTCTGCAGTCGGCTATGTTCAGATGACCAAGGCGTCGGTGCCATGAGGAGATGGACGCGTTGGTTGGCAGAGCAGTCAACAGGGCTGAGCCTGGTTCTCTGGAAATTTGACCATGTTGACCTCGTACACTCCGTTGGCTTCCTTGGCATGTAGAATCTCGACGCGATTCCTGCTCAGGACACTCCATTCTTTGTCTGCGAAACGAACGATATTGCCACTATGAACCAATTGGGACACCGAGAGCAGGGTGAGGGACAGTGTCGGTGCATGGTAGACATTCTTGAGTGACAGCACGCGGATTACGAGATCACGACAAATTTTGACAACCACTCTAATATCGAGTACTCCAACTGTCTTGATGTGTACAACCCTTCCATCGGCAACTCTGACTCGTACTGAAGGGTCGATTGTGCGTTTGCGCGTCAGCACTTGCATTTGGCCCGCCAGGTGGAACGACGCTCCCGAGTCTATAAGGACTCGCTTCCACCCGACGCCAATGCTTCAGGCGCTGTCCTCGTGGAGAGCAGTTGCCGCGCTGCCTTGCAGCCGCTCTACTGTACGATCCCTCCCCTGTTTATCGGGGCAATTACGTGCATAATGTCCGATCTGTTCGCAATTAAAGCAGCGGATATCGTCTCGATCTTTTCGGTCCGTTGGTCCGTAACGTGAGCGGTTACAGGAGTGTGACTTCTTGCGTTTGTGCTCCACGAGCATGGCCGCGACGGCTCCAGAGCTCGTTCTCGATGAACTATTTTCCGTCTTTACCCTTTTAAAGCTGCCAGTATGAAGTGGCGGCCTGGTTGACTTGGCTGGCAGACGGCCGTCGCTTTCTGCCATGTACGAGAGGTGGTCCACAAGCAACTGTCGTTTTTGGACTGCAGGTTTCGAGGCCGCGAATCGACTGACGTATGACTTCAACTCGTCTGTGTACTTGAAGTAAGCGCGTTTCACGAACGTGTAGAGTGCCTGGCGGGTATTCGCCTCGACAGCCAAACCACCAGGGAGGGAGTCGACCATTTTAAGCAATCGTTGAGCGTACTCTCGATACGTTTCTTACCGGTCCTTGGGCTCCGCCATGAATCTAATCATCAGCTCCTGCTCGGGCAACTTAGACTGGTATTTTATATCATTAAAGAGCCAGCTTTTTCTCCAAAGTCAGGTCTGATCGAATCATACGTAGCACCGAATACCAGTCAGCCGCATCTCCACGAAGTGATGCAGCGAAGATGCTGCGGCACTAAATGTCGCTCCAGCGATGTCCGTCAAGGATTTGCGCATCCGACAGCTGATTCACAAACTTACGCCACCAGCGACGTACCCCAGAGTCAAAAGCCCCAGGCGACTCGAACCCCGAGAATAACTCCGTGATATTTTTACGGCTAGATTTGCCACCGAATGAAAGGGACGCCACCTCTGCGCTTGACGCCAATGCAGCCGTGCAATCGGTGATTGGCAGATCCGGGAACTGAAAAAACCCTTGCTCACTTGAAGTCGGGACTGCGACACTTCTTTGCCCATTGTTCCCCGGGTCGCCATCACCCTTGCTCACTTGAAGTCGGGACTGCGACACTTCTTTGCCCATTGTTCCCCGGGTCGCCATCACCTTGGGCTTGGTCGCGTGGACTTGGCGCTTGTAGACGTTGTCCTGGAGGGGATCTGCTAGATGGCGATCCTCCGCGCACCCCAGGCGCCGCGCGAGCCTGTTGCGCTCCCGACGTCGGGGTCACTTGTTGAGGCCGCTGCGAAGACGCTCACGGGCAAACCGTGAAGAGCATCGATGCGTGGCGAACGACGTGGCGACATGTCCAGCTGCAGGGAGAGATCCAAGACTCTTAATCTGTTGTGTAGGATTCAAAAATCCTGAATGAATTGATTGTTTGGCTCTTACCTCTACATGCGTTGCGCAGTTGAATTAGGAACTGCCGCTTGCGTACACATTACCCACCAGTGATGTGTATGATGTACAGTACCCGGTTCACAAGATTTATGATGTTCATTTGTGTAGCTCGATGAATATCTGTCGTCCATCCAGATCGACGACGATGATCCTGGCTTTGTATTGATCTGGGACTTGAACAACCTCAATGCGTTTGTGGTTACAGCGAACGGTCAGAACCCAGCTCGTGCGTGTGGGTGGCTGCAGACGCCACCCCCATGTATCACGGTCAACTCGTTCACGAACGATTTCGTTGATGAGCTCGAGCAAGTGGCAGGTGGTTGCTGTGGGCGTGTGCTGCTGGCGCCAAATAGACCAGACCAGTTCGGCGCCGTTTTGCTGACGCTGTGCTATAGAACGATGATTTCCTGCAAGATGCTGCGCTATGTGGCGCTACCAATGGTCAACAATGCCCAGCAATATCTCGCCACGACGTATTACCTCACAGCAACAAAAGCGCAGCGATCGGAATCGAATAATCTCTCACCTACTCATCGAAATGGGAAGCCATTGCGTCGGCTCTTCATCTGATGCGCTGTCGTCTGTGCGCGTATCGAGCCGACTGTGGGTGTGAGTTGCAGAGTCACCCGTTTTGTAGTTGCTGGATAGTATTGTCATCTCGATGTGAGCTAGACTGCATCTAGTACATTAAATTAAATGGATGTCTTCGCGGCCAAAGGCTTTTTCTGTTCACACTCTCACGTCGGATATAGATTACGCTGCTTCATCATCGGCCTCTAATAGACCGCAACAATTCTGTCGCACTGTAGAATTACATCGGACAACAACAGTGGAGTCGAATGGGTCATTACTTCCCACACAATATCGGGCCGAAAACGCCATGGAGGCTACGACTAGAAGAGCTCTAGGGCCGTAATATTCCACTGAATCCCGTCTCATTCCAATTGGAATGAGACGGGATTTAGTGCTTATACCTGTGGTGTGTGATTATCTTTCCATTACAATTTAAATTCTCATGAGTACTATCGACTTTTGGTAGCTAGTATCCATTGAAGTACCTCAAAGTATCGGCAATGTTGTCGTCTATGCATGTCGGTCTTTTACACGGCGGTGAACGTCTTGACCATTGCTCGTCTCTGCCACGACGAGAAATAAGACCCACGTAAGCCATCTCCATTGTCAAGTTTTTAGCATGTCCTTCCTCTCAGCTCGCGTTTCGATGAGCACAAGGAATCAGATTTGAATCATTTTTTTATTTTGAGTATTTCAAGTTTGAAACGTTTTGAGTATTTCAAGTTTGAAACATTTTGAGTATTTCAAGTTTGAAACATTTTGAGTATTTCAAGTTTGAACTTTTTAAGTATTTCAAGAGTGAAACAATATTTCCCGAACCCTGGATAACAATTAAAGCTCCAGGGACAAGAACAAAACCACCGGGGGGGAAATATTGGGCGTAATTAAATCTCAAATGGAAAACGGTAAGCTTCATCTCTGGTACAATCTCGTCATCAAGAGAGAAAAGAAGTGTCCAGCTGAGATGCATCCTAGTTATTCTAATTGCGGAGTCCTTGAAGATATTGCTGCTTACCTGCTCATCACGTTGCCTCTGTAAGTTAGGCTTTCGATTTGTTGGCTTGCTTTTCTTTCTCTCGTTTTTGGATGGCCCCAGCGTCATCGGGTGTCATTGGGAACATCCATTCCCCATCATTTTCATCGAGAGAGCAGGTAAGTCGAAGCGTCATGCAAAAAAGAGAGTGGTCTTGAAACAATAAAGATCGCCCCCAGGGTTTGTGCTCAGCCATTTCGATGGAATTTCTCCGCTCCAGACATCCTGAGTAAGTCAAATTTGAAACTGGTCAGTAGGTTTGTGAGAAACAGAATGCTCTGTAACAACACTGAAATACCTGCACTACCGCCGCAACTAAATGGTGACGGTGTCCAAGCTTTAACGGATGATGCGCTGCTTTTGAGCATACAGCGTTGGACAAAACAGAGTTAGTCACTTTGGACGTCCTATAATCATATACAGCAGCACGATTAGACATTGATCCTTCACATCATCGCTAAGCTGTTATGTTTACCAGAGATCTCCTGTCACTGCGTTTGTCAAAAGAATCGTCGATTCTTCCGCCGATGATTCAACCTCACACAGGAATTTGTCACCATTTCGATCTTTGAGTACGACGTTACTTGTCGCCATCTCTATCTCGATACCGAACAACTGTTCAAGAGTGGCAAAATTCAATTTGATAAATATCAAGCCTACTGACCGTTTTTGATGTTGGTCCGTAGAATTTTCCTAGATATGTCCGAGGTACATTTCCCTGTTAGGGCGAAAAGTATTCTCCTTTCTTTGACAGATCATGATCTCTGCGACGATGGAGTGCAAGAAACATTAGTAGTGACTCTATTTTACCAACCGACGAATCATGCGTTAATACACGGCAAGCGCTTCTTTGAGTCCACAATCGCTACTTGGACTGTATTCCTAGCACATTTTAGCATGGATCGATATATGCCGGAGCATATCTAGTTTAGGAGTTGACGCTCCGAACGACGTCGTTGTATTTGCCGTAAGGTATCATTACGGCAATTATATTTTTGAAATTGAATGCAACCTAGTATTTGTTCTTGCTACACATTTTCTTGGTGCCAATGAATTTTGTTACGTGATGGTAGTTTGATAAATTTGCTACATGTAACACATGGACTGATTTTTGTGCTTTTAAAACATAGCTGAAGCGAGTTGTTGGCTTTCTTTTCCTTCTCTCGTTTCCGAATGGCCCCAGCGTCGTCCGGTATCATTGGGACCATCCATTTGCCATTCATTCCGTCGATATTGCAGGTCAATTGAAGCTTCATGTAAAAGGGAGATTGGTCTTGAATCAATGTCAACTGGTCGCAGCCTCCGCTGCCGACGGTTCGGTCCCAGACATCCTGAGTAGTGAAAGGTCAGCCTTGACACAGCACTATGACAGAAAAATAGACTAGTATGGTATCTGCAGTACTGACATCACAACACGGTGCTGGTGTTCAAGCTTTAGCGGCCAATAATCTCCTTTCGAGCAGGCGGAGTCACTCAACGTTTGGCGGGTCACTTTGCACGTCCTGCGAATATCTGGCAGCAAGATTAAATTAAACACAGATTATTTCTACCCTCACTAAGCAACAAGTTACCAAAGATCTCCTGTCACCCTGTTTGTCAAACAAATTGTCGACGCTTCTACTGTTGAATCCACCTTACAGTTGTATCCGTGGCCATTTCGATCTGTAAGTGTCATCGCTTGATGAATTACGGTGGAAGGTTTCTGCCAACTTTTGTGTTGTTTTCAAGAAAAAAACCAAATTGAATGTAGGATATCGAGCCCAATGATCGTTTTGATGATTCTCCGTAGATTTTTCTTAGAAATACTCGGCTTACATTTCTGCGTGAATCTTTCTGAGTAATTTTCTTTCTTCAATAGATTCTGACCCGCGATTTCTCACTTTGAATTTTGCCGTTTCTTGAACAGCTATTTGGTATTCAGGAACAGATGGCGACTAGTACATGTAGCGCTATACTCAAAGATCGGAATGGTCATTCATTCCTTTGTGAGGTTGAGTCAGCGGTGAAAGAATCGACAATTCGTTTGACTAACACGACGACAGGAGATCTTTGGTAACTAATTGATTACCTAGGATGTGGAGATATATAGTAAAACTTATTTTGCTCCTGTAATCGTTCGCAGGACGTGTGAAGTGACTAACGCAACCTTGATGAACACTGCTCCAAAGCAGCGGATCATCCGTTAATGCTTGGACATCATCACCGTATAGTTATGGCGGTAGTGCAGGTACCATTTGTCTTCGTCCTAAGTGCTGTGTTACTAGCAAATCTACTGATGAGGCTAAATTTGGCGTACTTAGGACGTCTGGAGCGGCGAGCTTCAAGCCCCAAAATATAATTACCCCCAAGGCCCTGACGGTCAACTCTCACTGGTTCAAGACATCTGTCCGTTTTGCATGAAGCTTCGACTTAAATGTCAGCTTGACGGAAAGGAAGGCGAGTGGATGTTCCCAATGATATCGGACGACGCTGGGGCCATCCAGAAACGAGAGAAGGAAAAGCAAGCCAACAAATCGAAAGCCTAATTGACAGTGGCATGTGATGAGCTGCGATGTTTTCAAAAGACTTCGCGACTAGCATTCGGATTTGAAGGAACTTTAGCTCACTATATTTCATTTACGAAAAAAAGAGAAACGTAATTCAGTACAAGTACAGCAAAAAGTGTTGCCATTAGTGTGACTTAATCACTTTGCACGTTCAACAAACGTTTACGAGAAAAGATAAGACATAAGTATGATGTGGTTCGCTCAGTTGTACGATACGTATACTTCGTTGAACAGCCCCTTCTGTCAGTACGGGTAACTTACCAAGTGTACAGTGTCATTAAAATATCTATGTTCAGCCCTTTATATAGACATGCTGTAGTGCAAATGTCATCTAAAAAAACAAGAAAAAAACTACATGCCAAGCATATGATTCGCTTTCAAAAGTAATAACATGGTGGGCGATATTTTATGTTTCTAAAGTGGGCACGAAATTGGCACGGTACCTTATTCTAATTTCGTTTCTGACGTCCGATATCATCACTATTAATTAGTAGTGGCAGTTTTTAAAAAAAAAATTTTAAAAAAAAAACATAGTCGTCTTAAATATTGAAAGCTACAGTGCTTACAGTAATTAGTCTGGCTTCAAAATCAGTCTGCGTTCTATGTCAGGCCAATCGGGAAGAAAAGAATTCATACCTACATCAAAAATAGTCAGAATTAGTCTACATGTACGTGTACAGTATACTATTAATAGTACTGAAGTAAGAATTGTATGTTAGAGTATTTAGACTTAAAAACAACTTGGATTTTACTGTGGCAATAGAAGCGGCGGACATAGTGGATGTGAATTGAACCATCAAACCTTTATTAACAGTAAACCAGGAACAATCGGATTTCACACCAGGAACAACCAGAATCTCAAGTTTTACGCTAGGAGAATGAGCCAGAAAACTCGTTCGGATGAGTAGATCTGCTTTTATGTTTTAAATGTTTAGAGCTTCACAAAAATGATAGAAATGCATTAGAAGTAGTAGCCGTGTTACTTCGGGGGAATTCGTCAATGGTGCAAGGCCAGCACATGCCCATTTCGCTGTTGAATCGCTCCAGGGTCGTCAGGATTCATTGGAAACGACCAGCTTCCTCTCATGCCGTCAATCTTGCACTCCAACTTGAGCTTCATGAAGTAAACCGAGTACTTCTGCTTCAAGGACAGTGTGTACCAGTCTTCGTTGGCAACGTAACTGCTTAACTTAGGACCAATTTTTCCCTTCAGCACTTCCTGTTCAGACAATATTTCAAGACAAATAAGTAAACTTGTCGTAAATCGTCACTTTTAAAATCTTCCGCAACTTACTTGTAGAATTGCAATAACCACTTGCCGTAGTCCGCGAAGACGAAGCTCCGTGCATTTCTTCGATCGAAATGAATTAATATTTGACGACGTCACGTGGCATTTCCTGAATAACAAGTGTGAGCATGAATTTGGCCAGTAAAATGGAGACTTAAGAGAGAATTTCACCATTTGTCGTGTGTCTTCTGATTCACCATACGAATAACCGATTCCTCTTGCAACACTTCGACATCGCAACAGTAAATATCCCCGTTTGGCCCTTGCACTTCAAAAGGGTTCAAAGGTTGTTTCTTCTCCATCTTGCGCTTGTTAATGTGGAAGCCAAATACGAAATGCTTTGCTATAATAGTAAGAGGTAAAATGTGAAGAGCATTTTCCATCATACTACAGTATTTGATGAAGGAAAAGCACTCGGGCCCAAAACTGTCATTAGAAAAGATTGAAAGCTGGTAGGGAATAAAAGGAAAGCTACCACTGTAGCTTGTCGAACAGTAGGATCAGATTAGGAGCACGTAATTGACTTGTAAAAGTTTGTTTGTATTCTATACAAATGTTCAAGTGTGAACGACATTAATAAAGCAAAACCTCGTAGTGAAACTGTCAGCTACGAATACACTTGGTTCTCTTACAGGAAGTACGAGCCCACAGCCACCACAGCGGCAGCAGCGACGCCCATGGCACCCGTGACCTGCGAAGCTCCACTCGATCCTGACGCAGTTGAAGACGAGGAATCAGCAGACGAACTGGTCGAGTCCATCGGAGACGATGAGTCGGTCGTGGAGGAAGAGTCCGTTGTAGCGGATGAGTCGGTCGTGGTGGTCATGCCAGCATCTACCGATCCAGCGGCGCTAGGAGCTCCGACGGGCGTGTCAACTGCAGCACTTCCGGTGCCAACGACAGGGGCAACGCCAGCTCCAGAGGCAGCAGTGATAGGGGCAGCGCCTGGAGCGGTAGCAGCGGAGCCTGTGGTAGTCGAGTCAGTAGTAGGAGGCATAGCGATAGGAGCAACGGGGCCAGTGTTGGCAGCAGATTGACCATTCACAGCAGCGACAGCGAGGGCGGCGATAACGAGAACCTGGACGAACTTCATTGTTGTTTTGGAGTGGGTAGTGAAGATGGAGACTTGGGCTCTTGGAGGTGAAATTGGGAATGAAGAGATCTGAAAAGCAACCGACAAGACAGAAAGGGAGAGGAGACGCTGGTTGTCGTCGCCTCTCTCTCGTGTACACTGGATCGATACCATACGAGTATCATCTTGTGGCCCAGATGATCTTCAATCGCATGATACCATGTACCATGTACCATACTGGGAATACATGTACCAGGTACAAACGAATAGGGAAAAGCCGCATGGACTGTACAAATACATCTCCGTCTTTGCGGAACACGTGGGGAAATGCCGTCTGGGTTCTCAAACCTGTAATGTGCGTCGCATATTGTGCGATACCGGTAACGAGATCATGGACAGCCTTTACCAGTTCAGTACCATCATCAAACTGTAGCGTCTTGTCGATCAATTGTCAGCGTCTGTATCGAGCGGCGAAATGATTTATGGAAAGGACATTTTCACAATAATATATTTTAGATACAAAATCTTTACGAAAACAGGAAAATTTACGTCTAAGATATGTATTGTTTTAGTGTTGCAAAAGCTCAGCACCTACAGCACTGCAGCTATTTAGACAGTTTACATGAAGTAGGATCCGACAGCGATGACAGCAGCGGTGGCCACTCCCATGGCACCGGCGACAGTGGAGGCTCCGCTGGAGCCCGAGGCACTAGTGCTAGCAGCGGTGGAGCCGGACGTGGTGCTGCTGGCGTCGGCTGTCGACGAAGAGGCCGTGATGTCTGAGGTACCTGACGAATCTGTGGGTTTAGAGCCGACCATAGTCGACCCGGTGGAGCTGGCGGCTCCGACCGTCGAGTCCATTGCGCCACTGGCAGAGGGAATAGCGTCGGCAGCACCTGAAGCAGCAGTGGAGGCAGCAGTGGAAGCCATTGACGAGGTGGCAGCAGCAGCTGATCCTGCCGTGGAAGCGACGGCGCTGGTGGCTTGACCGTTCACAGCAGCGACGGCGAGAGCAGCGATAACGAGAACCTGGAAGAACTTCATGGTTGTTGTGGTGTGAGAGTGGAGACTTGAGGACTTGGTGGTGAAAGTGAAAATGAAGCTACCTCGTTCATGTGAAAGATCACTCGATCCATCGCGACGACGTGGTGAGACCATGCATGACGTGCGAGCAGTAGTTCACTTTTTCGTGTGGTTGAGTGAAAGCATGCGACGCTGATTGGTCGAGACGGAAAATATACAGCACAACGATTGGTCGAAAATGTAATCTTCGACGTCTGTAGGGTCGTTGAAGTTGCCTTTTTGCGACCGTGGTGTTGTGCCAAGTAGGCATTGGCAGCATAGTATGCTGCATGTATCACACCGAGCCTCGCTCGCTGTCTTCCCTAGGCTTTGTCCTTTCGCACGCCAGCCAAAGTCACAGTACTAGTATATCATATTGATTAACCCATTTGTGGTGGGTCATATGAGCTGCTATGATTGAAGTTTTGGGGTTTGCAAATCCAGGTATCGTAAATGAAAGAGAGAAATCGACCAGTGAAAAGGGATATCTATAAAAAAATCATTGTTTTGGTGGTTGTATGGAGGCAGTGCTTAATGGTAATGAATGTTACTGCTATCTACAATATGCACGTCGAAGTAGGGGTACTTTGGGGATGAAATCTACGCTTCAAGTCGGCAGACTTACAGGAAGTAGGTGCCGACCACAAGTACAGCAGCCGTAGCAGCTCCCATCGCACCTGCGACTTGTGAAGCACCGCTCGAGCCAGAAGCAGACGCGTCCGCCTTGGTAGCATCCGTACTGCCAGAGCTTTCCTTCGAACTCACGCTGGACGCCATCATAGAGCTGTCCATTGAACCGCTGGTGGGGTCCATCATGCTGCTAGCAGTATCCATTGGGCTACTTCCCGTCGTATTCATGCCCATACCCGAGGCAGCAGGCATTGAGGTGTCAGCAGGCGCCATGGTGTCAGCACCCGAAGCTGCAGTGGATCCAGTTGCTGACATGGCCACAGCGGTCGGATCAGCCATCGATCCAGAGGTGCTGGAGACGGTTTGGCCGTTCGCGGCGGAGATGGCGACGACGGCGAGGACGAGGAACTGCAGGACGTTCATGGTGACGAGTGGATGAGTGTTACTGGAGACTTGAGCACGCGGAGGTGAAAGTAGGAATGAGAATGAAAGCTGGTGGCAAAGAGTCCTCCGTTACGGAAGTTCCTGGAAGACCCAGTGGACCCATAGACAAAAGATACCGTTGAGCGGCGCTTCGAGCAAACGCTGGACGTTACCGGGACTTTCTCGCTGACTCGATGACAACACCACGCGCGTGGTGCCGAGCCTATTAAAGGTAGAGAAGTTATGAAAGGCAGTGAGGTCTTTCTTACGACGTAGTAGGCTTTCCCCACTGTACTATGAGATCTCACTGGTCGCCGTGGAAACACAACAAGAAGACGAGCAAAACGTTTTATTACTACGGGTATGTTGATGAAGACTTCCACGAGAACTTGGCGCTACTAGATGAGAACGGCAGTGGCGACGGCTATGGTGGTCGTAAAGAGACCGATGGAAGCACTTGATGCGCTGTTTGAACCTGAAGCCGAATCGTCCGTGTCCCCGGCGACAACTGATCCAGTCTTGCTGGAGGCTCCGAGGAACTGAAGCCGAATCGTCCGTGTCCCCGGCGACAACTGATCCAGTCTTGCTGGAGGCTCCGAGGATAACATCGAGGATGTCATTTGTGACCGATTCGGAGGTCGTGGAGTCCGCTTCAGGGGAGCAAATTACTGTATTAAGGGTCGCAGTCGTGAGAGCAGTTAGGAGGAGGCAGCGGAAGAATTTCATCGTTACAAATCGTAGTTTTGGTACGTGATGGACGGAATGGGGAATGACAAACCGAGTGTGAGTTTTTGCTATGACTGCTTACGGTTGCAAATCCAAGCGAAAAGCTTCGGGGCTATCGAGCAACTGATTTTGCTATGACTGCTTACGGTTGCAAATCCAAGCGAAAAGCTTCGGGGCTATCGAGCAACTGAGCCAACTGTCTCGACAATGTATGGTTCCTACGCGAAGTCAGCATGAGTGGGAATTGTCTTCGTCTTCTAATAGAGGAAAACGCTGGGAAAACGAAACAGGAGGTTGAAGTGAGTTCTCGATGTAAGATGTCAGCCATACACCGTAGGAAAAGTCAGACAAACCTGCGACTATCGATCAGGTGCCTATCCAGGCGACGCTTCTCGGTTTTTGGTGCGATGGCGCCGTTGACGAA